>JAVQJL010006222.1:0-54744 GCA_036024295.1 Nannoperca obscura
CAGCCCAGCCCCTTCATTGACATAGGTAACTCAAAAATGACTGACATGCTTCACAGCTTATCAGCTAACAACATGTTTACTGACACTCGGTAAATCTAACTACTCCCATAACACATTCCCATTTATCCCAACTAAACTACAATCTGAATGCAGCACACAAACTCAACAGTCAAACAATATGTTACTGAGGCCGTTACACTATATTTGTAGATTTATTTTTATTTAGATGCAACATTGTTGCCAGTATATTTGGGAAAGAAAACTGTATGGCGTTTTAGTTTACCTATATAGTTATTTGCTGATCACACTTAAGTTTATTAACAGCATTTTAGGAGAATTAGAGGCTGGCGGATAATGAGCTAGCACAGGGTAACATTAGCCTGTAGCACAAACTAGGCTAATGTTAGCTTAAAATGTCATAACCAGTTACAAGCAGATTTCTACCTGCCAAAAAGTGATTACAGCTCCTAGCTTATGATTAAAAGGTTATTTATAACTACAAATTACTTGATTTCACTCTTGGGGGTTAGGGTTTTTTTAGATCATAATCAATCACTTTTTGACACGACACCGGACTCGGTTTGCAGACCACAGCAGACACGTCACATAGAGAGTACATATTTTTTATTAACATTCACAATTCTCCATTAGCCAATACGCAAAATGACCCGATTAAAATCCTACACACAAAACTGAAAGGCAAAGTAGAAACAAATTCATCTTAATTGTGGAAAAATGTAAAACGTGCCAGCTGTAGCATCAAAGGGTTAATTATTTGTGTGTCAACCAGAGCACAAAAAAAACCTTAAGTAAAAAAAAGAAAAAAGCATTAACATGATTCCTACCTGGTGAGCTACATTAGTTAATAGTGAGGTCCCTTTTTTACTTTTTAGGTGAAGCTTGAATACTGAGCGTTTTTTAGGCTACAACAGGTTTTAGAAAGTTCTAACAGTTTATCGTCGGCTTGCCGTTATAAACCTGTCTTCTGTAAATCTACGTATAGATGTTGTATATATATGTTTCTTTTTACACTGTAAAACTTTTTAAAAAGGGGTTAAAATTACTGGTGATCAAAGATCTGCAGTTAGTCAATATTACCCAGAATCCACCAAATCACAGAAACCCACAGAAATCTCCTGGATGCATCATAGTACACAGTACATTACACTTAGCATTCAGACTGACTTTGCTTCCCTTGCCACACTTCCCTGAGTACCGTCAAAAAGATTTCTGCATGAGATGATCATTAACAGAGGGAGGGTTTAACTTCTGAACTGAATCGTTTTACCGTATCCTTTACCTTAGTACACGGTTCTTTCACCAATCCTTATTTTTTCCAAACTAGAGCAGAAAATAAGGATAAAAACAAACTTTATTCTCAAACGCTGATCAGAATGAACTCTGAGCTCCTCAAACAGGCCGTCACTGCATAACTCTGGGGTTGTGCAACAATACTGCTGGTGTCATCTTCACGTCACATGGTGCCAAAGAGCATAGCTTCCTTATCGTGAGAGGACAGTCATGTCACATGGATCAGTTATATTAGTGCTTCAAACCTAGAGGAGCAGCCAGATGTTTCAGTGACGTCACTGAATATGAGGCTAATTAAAGACTTTACTGCAGATGTGTCGTACCATTATACCTCCTGTGTGACATCACTTCCTCCTCATGGCCCAATTGAACAGACTCCGAGAAAAAGAATGCATTTAGCAAACAAGGTTTTTCAAAACAGTGTCAAAAATATTATTTCCCCAAAATCTGCTCTTGTCCTAAATACATAGTACCACCTTCGCTTCCCTCTTCACCAGCCGATTCCCTTTGAAATCTGTGTGAATTCTTTTGTCTTGCCTCCCCCATTCTATTCATCATTAAAATATCTTTACTTTCTCCCAAAGCCATACAAAAAATATTTAATAAAGCGTCAATCTTTGCAGTACAAACCAGCTTCATTATCCCATCAAATTTTTTTTTCCTTCCACACCAAGAGAGTAGACAGAGAGCTTCTTAAACCTTGGTGGTGATGTGCTTGTGTGTAATAACATATTGGCTCACTGACTTGAAAACAGTTAATGTATGCACCACCTCGCCCCACACAGAACTGAGTGAGCCAATTCAACTGCCCTTGGCACCTAAAAGGGGGTGAATACAAATGTTACAGCTTTCAGTACTCAAATATTCAAAATACTTCATTTGCTAGTCTTATTCTGTTGAATGCTATGTTTCCCTTTAGTCTCTGCTGGATGTCCTCAGTTCATAAACACGGGTCATTCACAGGGCTGTAGTGGTGTTAAGCAGCGTGCAGAACAATCCAACACATCCACTAATATGCACGAGGAATCAACAAGCACATTTGGCGGCTGAGCGCCAGTTCCAGTTCCAACTGCGGGGAGACCTCAGACCGATCCCGGCACGCCACAAGACTGTGGATAGAAAAATAAAAACACAGAAGTGTCACCGGTAAGTCTCCTTCGCAGAATGTTACAGCCCTTTCCTCAAAAGGCTGAGCCACAGTTCATTACGCCCGGAGAACCCTCAAGTCACCGGGGGAAGGCCCAAGGAGGAACAGGGCGTCGAGATGGTCGACAGAAATTCCAGTTTTCAGTTCTTGAAATCAAAATCATCGGCCACAAGTCCATTCGTGTCACCGTGTGGGAGGCAATGTCATGTTTCCAGAGTGGTTATAGAAGAAGAGGGTTCAGTTCTTCCAGAGGGAGGAACCACAACAAGAGTCTTTAATGCTGTATTCTTTGTACATTTCCTCCTTCTGTGTGCCAGGCTAACAGGAGAGTGCTGAGGGCTGGCAGGGGGCTCCACAGTGGGCTGATGGGAGATGTTTGTGGTCCAGCACTGAAATCCGGTCCATCCAGACCACTTGAGCTCCTCCCTGTAATACTTCAACAAGCACACAAGACAGTATGAGCAAAGGACATCACCACTTTCACATTATACATATTGACCTTTTATTACAATAAAACCAACATCTGCAAACTGTACCCATCAGACTGATCAGTCTGTGGCTGTATGCTAACAGGTTAGCACAGCATGTTAACTGACAGTAGGTAGATGTAGGTCTACCTTCAAACTGATGTAATTGTTGAAACTTTCAGATTCACTACAGAATGTGCAGTTAAAGTATTATCTATGTTTTCAGATGACACCAGCAGAGGGTAGCAGGGAGTTTTAAAAAATGAAGGAGAGTCTTGTTGACAAACAGACTGATGAGGAAGACATCATCTCTTGTTTTATGACTCCTGTGTCTGCAGAGAGAAATGCAACTGAATGGATGATTCCAATTAGTGCAGAGTAGGTAACCATCACAGACTCATTACTTCATACCAAGTAAAGCTCCCCTGTTTCAGTAAATGTAATGATTGATACGTTCTTGTTTTGCTATTACACAACCAAGTTCCAGCTGTGATGATGATCCCCATCTCTCTTTTATTCTAACATCTATTTTATAATAAAGAAGGCTACACTGGAGGAACCTTGTGAGAAGGTACATGCGCTGGCAACCTGTGTATAAAAGCTGAGGTCTGTATGGAGTCTCACAGTGACGGTTAAAACTGCTCCATTTTTGAATAAAAGGGGGCTACACAAATGAACCCTGGGCCCTCTCCAAGTACAGTACAAAGTGGGGAAACAAATACCCGGAGCTATGAAACACTGAAAAGGCACACAAGTCTGTTCAATTGACCTCGATGGAAAAGATTTCTGCTCTGCTGGCTTCTGAAAGACGCCGAGAGGAGGGAAAACAGAGCGGAGGGCTTGTTATTGGAATGCAGCTCTCAGACAGAACAGCTCTTTGAAGTTTGCACACTCTGGACCAGCTCCATTAGAAACAGGTGTCTGTGTGTGTGTGAGTATACCCATTCTCATACACCCAGTGTTGTGTCTAAGCAAGTGTCAGCTCATGCATCTGCTCACACTGGTGTGTTTGTGTTTGGACTTCCGAAAGAAATATGCATTATAGTGTATATTTGTGTGTGTCTGTGTGTGTGTCTGTGTGTTTCTAACCTGTTCAGTTAATGAGGATGCCAGTCGAGCGTCCGTCCTCCTCTTTAATGTTCTTTAGGTTATTCTCTGCCTCGTCCACAGTGCTGTACGGCACATACACAGACCACAAGTTACTTCTTGTCTTCAAAGAAATCAAAAAGCTAAGAATACACATCGAATGGCCCAAGCTGTGTGTATGTGTACATAAAAAAACAACGTGTATGCCTACGTTAGGAAATCCCTGACGTCCTCCACAGTGATTTCTCCGGCGGAGTCGAGGGTGAGGTCGGCACAGCTGAGGGGGGAGTCCAGCGGGGTGTCCAGGATGGGAGAGGACAGGGCGCTCGGAGGCTCTTCTGTTTGCCCTGAGACGGAGAAGCCCACAGAGTCAGGCTAAAGCATGTTTCCACATCTGGATGACTGATAGCAGCGTGTGTTGCTGTAGGACTCTGAAATGCTAATTGACTCTGAAAGGTTTCCCAGTAATGTCGGATTGAGTGAGTAACATTTTGGCAAGCGGTTTAAAAAACAGCTTAAGAGGAATATTAATTTTGCAACACCTGAATTCCCCTAACAACTAATCAAATGTAGACGAGTCAGCCTCTAAATATCTACGGTCAAAAAGAGAAGGTTAACCACATGCCACATCTCTTACATTTGTGTTTTATCCTGTGAACATAAACTTTTAATGGTACATTAATGCCTACAATATTTGAAAATGGAATTAAAAAAACTAAAACATTCCCTGTTGCCTACATGGACAGTTATTAAAGTCCGAGTGCCAGGTGAAAGGCCCACTAGGACATATACAAACCCTACTCTGGTCTCCACAACAACCATCATTTCCTGCCAGGGAAGGAGGTGCTGGGCAAGAGAGGCAACTGGGGCATACTCAATGGTTACCATGGAGACCAGAGGGGGACCCCTGCTTGGAGTTTAAGAGGTTCAGAAAGAGAAGAGAGAGCGATGAAGAGGTGGGTAGAATAGACAGGGGGACAGAAATACCAACAGAAGAGAAAACGTGAGGGGGAGGAGAGAACGAGTGTGTGTGTGTGTGTGTGTGTGTGTGTGTAGACCTACCCTCAGCCTGACCCATCTGGTTCTTGTGGGTTCCGTTGGCCTGCGGCTGCGTCGTCATGCCATCGCTGAGGAGACACATGAGCACACACCATTTGCTTTGGCAGTAGATGGAGTAATAATAAAGCAATAACAGTAAAAGTATCATTTCTTTGGTTTCACATGCTGCCGAGTGCCACGACCTGGTGGTAACCCAACAGAAAGCGTTACGAACAGTAGGTTTAGTGGCTTCCAACATGGGGTCTAGGGACCACCAAGAGTCCTTAATGGACTAACAGTGAGTCCCTGGAAAATGTTGTAAATCAATGAGCAGGTTTTCCTCGAGGATCTTTGCATCAGTGTGCAGTACGTTTTGTCAGGTATTTCATTTGCTGGATTGGCCAATGACGGAAATTCCTGTCTGATTATTTTATCCACTAACAAGTTCATACAATCACATGTTTAACCCCCAAAAATGTTAAATATTACAGTATTTTGTGATACAGGATTCTAGCCATATCACCTAACCCTGGTTTAATTTTACTACTCATAAAAATAAAAGTATGTTATGTAAGTCAGTACAAAAAACCTTTAGGTTTCCTAGGTGTGTGTGTGTGTGTGTGTTACCTGGCAGGTGTGGGCTCTAGCGGTCGGTCCAGCTGAACAGAGCAGAGCGGTTCAGTGAGGACCTTGGCGGACAGGGAGAACCTCTCATACTCTGAGGGAGAGATCAGGTAAAAACCTGTGTGGAAAAACAAACAGAAAACAAACGGACAATTATGACTTTGAACTTGTGACTCATTGGGAAAATTTTCTACTGTAAAAAAAAAACTGAACTGCCCACAGTGAAGTGCGTAGATTGTCCGGGTGGACATAACTCTGGAAAGACTGGCTGGTGTAATTATTTCTGTCTCAAGAACAACAAACAGATTTCCGTTCTCCCACACTGTATCAGTATCTCAGAGCATTGGTGAATAAAACCATAACTATCTGCTATCTGCAGTCTCCCCCTTGTCGTCACTTTCAGTGCCTGACTCATTAAACTCAAGCGTGTTTTCCCTCACCCTGCCCGTTCTTGGTGAAGACGCAGGATGCAATGCCGCTGATGTCTTCTTTACGGATACAGTCGTAGCGCACCTTCAGACACACCAAACAGGCATTAATTACCAGCACATAATGAAAGTTCAGTAATCTACAAATCACGCTGCACAGTGACCGTAAATACTCCTAAAACGCACACACAAAATCTCTTAATGTCAAAATTAGACTTGCAGAATTGGACTTAGACTCACATGCACACAATCCCCAAAAACCCTACCTGTGGTCGCAGGCCAGGTATGTTAAAGAGGTGCATATCGCCCAGGTTGGTCAGACAGACCAGTGTGTGTTCGCTGTAGTCTTCCTGAGCTGTGGAGCTGAAGACCACCAGGGCCACCTTCCTCACCCGACAGCCTTCGTGCGCCGTCAGCTTGAACTTGGTCTTAGCGCTCACCTTGGGGAGAGAGAATACCTGAAGAGAGAGCAGAGTGGAAAGACTTGGATTTACAACTATAACATCATCCGACTTTGACTGTCTCTTGAGACCAGTCTCAGCTTTTTAATGTTTTCTTTTTAAATGTGGTCATTTGTCTGCAAAGCAAAGGAACTGAAGCTTCTAGAGATGAAAAGGAAAGACAAACACAAACAGGTGTGTCCTCCAGCCTTTACCTTTAGCTGTTCCTCTGAGGCGATGAGGACAGAGTGAGCGTTGGTCATGTCCGGAGCGATGGCGAGGTCCTGGGAGGCTTCATATGGGTCCGGTAACGGTTTCCCCCGGCCGTCCAACACAGAGATCGACACCACGGGGGCCCGGTGCATCAGCTGGATCTCTTTACCCAACACTGCCTCCACACACACACCGCTCTCGCCCGCTCCACCGCGCTCGCATGTGCGCCCCGAGCCCACGCCGGGCACCTCCAGAGCGTAGGCATACACACTGCCCGAGTTGGTGCCCGCCCATAGTGTGGGGCCATGGTGTGTCCCTGGAAGATACGGAAGCACAGCACAGTTAGTGATGTGGAAATGACATGTTTCTTTTAAGCTGTGATCTGATACAGTTCAATTCTACTTCTCCCCGCACAATTCTGGGATTTTCCTAATTACAGAAGTCAATTATATATAAAAACAAATGCTGAATCAAGGCAGTATTGTTATAGTCAGAATTCATACATAGACAAGTAAGTAAACACACCATCACGCAGAAAGGTGTCCGCGAAGCAGAGACATCGGACCACTCCGGACAGCGAGTCGTCTGCTGACCGGGGTTCAATCCTTCGCTGTACCGGAGCCACATCCTCCTGCTCTGCTAGAGCAGCGTTGGCCTCCTGGACCTGAACACAGTCACAAAATGTAGACCTTAATTCAGTCTGTATGTTCTGTATGTACGTATCTTAATGCCAAAAAGAGACGGTCGGTTACCTTGCTGGTGGGTGTGGTGATGGTGCGTTTCTTCCCCGAAACCCTGCTCTTGCGGATGCGCCTGAAGCTCTGTCGTAAGGACTTTTTCAAGGACTTGACTCTGGACAGGGGGCCCTCCATCGCCAAGGAGTCATTAGGATGCAGGGTACACCTAGGAGGGCAGGAAGAGCAGCAGGGTGATGCTTTTTGGATCATAATACAGCAAATCTGTCAGCAAGAAATGCAATGCACGTTGTTTTCAGCCTGCATTAGCATCATCAAATTGTGACTTGTAGAGTGTGTGTGTGTGTGTGTCTCTAACCTAGCCAGCACAGCATTTCGTCTGTGGTAGTCAAACAGGCCAAATCCATGACTCGTCCCAAAGGAGATCAGGTTCCACTCGGCATGCAGCGCCACCGCCGTGACGGAGGCTGGGGGCAGGCACTGCACCAGCACCAGCGGCTGAAAGCCCGGAGGGAAGGGGGCGGGTTTAAGGCGCGGCTCCAGCCTGTCGTGGCCCTTCCAGGTGAAGCCCTCCCTGTCCTGTAGCAGGTCCATCACCGACACGTCCACAAAGTGGTCCGAACGCTCGTCACTCAAACCCAGAACAATCACCTGGAGAGACAGAGGAAGTGATGAAACCTCAAGGCTCACTTCCCTCTTTGTTTTCACATTTCTGTACCTGAGAAATCTGCAGCAGACATTAGCGTAAAAACTGAAGAGCATGGATGGCTGCGTTATATTTTTTTCTTTGAAATGTCTCACAGTAGGACATCAAAACTGGGAGCTGATTACAGAATGACCCAGTTTTTGAAATTATTAGCACATTAAAGAGTTCCTCTTGTCCAAAAAGTGGAAGATTGAAAATGTCTGGCCACAAAATGAAAACTGATTTTAAAGAAACAGCAGTAAGGGAAGGTGGTTAATAACAGCTTGTTCTAGTATTAATAATAGCTAGTTGAAAGCAGCAAACTGATTTATCTGTGAGCCGAACTCAAAGCACTCCTTAAGTGCTGCAAAAGCCTGAATATTCACCTAACAGGAGGCAGCTAAGTGGTTTTCTAAATGTGCTGTTGTACCTGAATACATTTCTGTTTCATGGTGTCCATCCATATTCATGGCCTCCAGAAGATCAATGCTAATGTCTTCTAATCTTTTCTCTTTCAGGCCACAACTTCCACTTTTACACAGAAATATTAAAATCTGAAGGGGAGATGGTCATGAGATACATTGAGCACAATGCCCACAGGAGGTGGAAACTGTCAGTTTGGACACTGAGCTTTTATCTAGCACCACCCTCAGCCAAATTATCCACCTTGCACACAAGATATCACATGATGCTCCCAAAAGGATAAACTAAATACATTTTGACCATAGGATTTTCCTGTTGTGTTGATTTTCCACCCCACTATACTACAAAAGCTCCATTAGCTAAACTGTCAGTATGTTCCATGTACTTGTTTTATTGTGGGGCGCATAAAAGCTCAAGTATTGTTTGTAATTGCTTTTAGTGTTGTTAAAAATAACATACATCCACTTAGTCCAGCTATACCTATTGTAGCTGAGCAGCTGTGAAATGTAAGAGCACTTGTGTGCAGCTGCAACCGTGTCCCTGCCAAGCTAATCAGCCAGCTTCATCTCATCCAGAGAAAACACAACATGGGGCAATTTAACTTTCAACTTAATTAGCCTCATTACCAGCGTCATCAGCCAATGAACTGTTGGCAAGCAAAGAATACAGTGAATTACATGATATGATTGTTCTTTATTATCAACTGGCAAAGTGTGTATTGTATTAAGCTGCATTATTTATGTCCTGCTAAAGTGTTTTGGACTGCATGTACCTTATCAGTCACAGCTTAATGATGGTGACAAAACAACTGCGTTCTACCATTGTGACATATTTATATAATACAATCATCTCGGCAAAAATGTTTCTATCATCTCGATAATTATTCTATTTTATCTAAATTATACACTTTCTAATTCTATGTAAACAAACTATTTTCGAATTCAAGCTAACCTTAAAAACATAATAGTTAAAATTAAGCATTTTCCAAACTTTAAGAAAATATAAAGTCTTCACTGCATTGTGTCTTCTAAAAATGACCCGAGGCGTTGTGTGTGATACGCAATGCATGTGCATGTGTGTGTACTGTATGTGCACCTTTACCTGTCCAGCAGTTCCAGCCACCACCAGCTTGTTGCTGTATTTGCACAGACTGATCTTCTGGATGCCCAGCCTGGGGTCATCACTGTACGGGTCAAAACAGCCCACCTACACACAAAACACACACACACAAAACACATATAAGCTGGTGTTGGCAAGATAAATACAAAGAACAGCGTACACATTGGATCTAGTAGTTTGTAGACCACAATGGTCCTCATCAGTGTTAACTTCTTAAGTTCAGCCTTTTATCTGAAACAGTTTTGTCTCATTCTAAATCTTTGGTCTGCCTGAACTGAATTAGTTTATGGTCGGTTCAGACCAATGTCAAAATGCCCTCCCTGAAGTTCTCCTCCTTCCACTATGGCAGCCTTTCTCTCTTCTTATTCTCTGCCAAATGCCAAGACAATCCCCCCCTTTCCGCTCGTACATACTCGGCAAAACATGTGCATTAATCTGTCTCTCTCTCACACACACAGTAGGAATTTGAAGTTGGTCACTAGCGCGCACACACACACACACACACACACACACACACACACAGAGAGAGAGAGAGTGTAGCTGATAGGTCTGGTTTTCATTACAGAAAGAAAAAAAAAAAGGAAAGGCTCTTCATCCCATATGAGGGCCACATTCCTGAACATGCAGCTCTGTTACCACAGGATACATGAGGAAAGGTGGGGGGAGTGAAAGAGTGAATAGGAAGGAAAGAAGAGAGTAAAGGGAGTATTTTATTTATTTATTTTTAAACACATTTCTGCTATTCATTTCTTAACATATAAGAATAATGAAATCTTCCAGTGACAGCTTCCTTCTGAACCCACCATAGATGGGGGAAATTCACTGATATTAATTACAAAGAAAAGCCACACTTATGTCTCTTCCCTTCTCTGTAATCCCTGCCATCTACAGATGATGCACAGTGTTGCATTACCATCTGTACATATAAACTATATGTACAGATGGTAATGGTATATTATTCACTATCATTTTGCACACCTGTCCTTATTGCCCTTTTCTTATTTTTCCTTTTACAGTTTTTTCCTCTTATTATATTCAGAAACTTGTTCTATAAATCTGAAATTCTGCTCATTTTATATTTTTATTGTTTATTCCTTTTATATTGATATTCTGCAGGTGTTAAATTTGTGCTTTTGTTTATTTATGGTTATTCTTATTGGATTGTTGATTCGCTGCTTCTGTAACAAAACAATTTCCCTCACGGGATCAATAAAGTACATCTATCTATCCACAAGATCCCAGTTAACATATGCCTATCTTGGCCATCCACCCAAACCCTGAGAAACATTTCCAGCCGTAGAACCAGCTGATTTAAATATTCTTTGATGTATGTTTTGCTTCATGACCCATCTCCATTTCCTGTTGTCGTCTACCAAAGCTGAACTACTGATTCAGATTCCCTCAACATGAATTTCTGCAGAATCAGTTTATTTGAATTTAATTCTAGTGCTGAAAATAAACCATTAAAACAGAATCAGACTGTGGTTCCCTCAGATTCAAGTTTGAATACTAGGAACAATGGGGTGGGTTTGTCTGCAAACCAAACACATGAAAACAACCAGATGAGAAAATGAGGCCACAGATGTAGCATTACAGGGCTGACTGTGTGTGTGTAAAACCGATAGTTTTTATTCCCACAGCCTGATCTCTAGAGGAAAGACTCTCATTCTTACTCAGTTTCTCCTCCTCACATGGTCGCCTCCTCAGTTCTCACCTTCCTGAAGGGAGGCCATTCCTCCTCCTGCTGCACGTCAGGGTCGTCGCTAGGGTCGTGAGGATCGTCACTAGGGTCGCAGTCGGTGTGGAAGACATTGGCTGTGCTGAGTTTGTACAGCGGAGTAAGAGCAACACCCGAAGCGTCCCAGAAACGCACAGTGCCATCTTCGTGTCTGTGAACACACAAGATTTTAAGAAATATTTTTGCATTAAATACAATCATGATTTTTATGTATTTCAGTGCAAATCAATCAAGATTGTGCAGGTCTGTGTGCTGGTAAATTTCCAGTTTATTAGGTACACATAGCCACATGTAATGCAATCCAATCCAATAATCCTGCAGTGAATCCTTCTATATTACCTTCGGTTTCTGTTTAGACTAAATTGATGAGGTGTTGATTCAACTATTTGGTTATTTCTGAGGATTCCGGCATTATAATTCATCCTCTGGGGAACATGAATGTCTGTACCAAAATAGTGCGATCCATCCAGCAGTTGTTCACTCTGAATGCTGCTAGCGTGGCTACAAATGAACAGCAGCATGCTTTCTCATCCTGGTTTCACACAATTTTTTGTTAACTTGTTTCCTTAAGAGTTTTGTTTCAACTGTGGCGTCTCCCCAAATTCCAATAAATGCAGCTGTTTCACTTACATAGTTTCTTATTGTGCTCTATGCCAGCGCTCACTCTGCAGACAAATTCTGGTTTCAGAGTTTCAGGACAAGTCGACAAGGAGACCCAGTTTTATGTAGGATATCCATGTGGTTCACATCAGAAATGGAAAAATATCCCTGTGCAGCCTTTAGTCACTTACAAGACAGCAACAGATTTGTGTCAAGAAAGAAAAATGAAAACTGGATCCACTTGCGCTGTGGGCGCAGCCTGTGTGTGATTATATATGCGTGTGTGTGTTTGTGTGTGTGTGTGTAGATACCCTGTCAACAGCAGCTCTTGTTTTTTAGGTGGAGGTGCCAGGTTTTTCCCTCCACATATGGGCCAACTCTGCTCAAACAGACACAGATTGGAGAAAAGTTAGAACTCCATCATGTTGAAAAGCTGCAAGAGAAACACTTCCCCAACCCTTTCCATATAACCTCGGCTCAAACTTTACTGGCCCTCGACACCCAGATGATGCCCTTACGGATGAGAATGTGGACACAGAAACACACAAAACTCACGGTGCTTTTGCTGTGTTTGCTCCGTTATAGTGCCAGTCTCTCTGGTTTGGCCTTGCAGAGACAGACAGATGATTTACGGGCATACCAGCTGTGTGTGTGTGTGTGTGTGTGTGTGTAATATGCCACTGATCGAACAGCTGATCTAAGCTACAGAGCCTTTGCAAAGCCTTTAACTGCATACACCTGCTCTTAAAGTTAACACACTACCAGCAGCAGAGCGGTGGTCACACTCCTGTCGGTTTCCTCACAGCTGGTCAGCCTGTGAGCTCAGACGTACTAGTGCCATAATGAGTAATAACATCTACTTAAACGGCAGTATCCCTACTTGGATCAATTTAAAACTCTGCAGTTTAACTTAACTTATTACCCACTTATACTGCTCTCGAATCATGAACAGACGCAGCAGCTGAGCCTTGATTTGACACCCGACAGTCGTTGGGTAGAAATGTAACTGATCACAATGTGCTTCTCACCCCGTGTGTGTGTTGCCGGCCCTGCTGTGCTTTGCCAGCCGCCACCAGCCTCTCCCAGAGTTTGGGAGGGACGCTGGAAACGTGGAAGGAGCAGGTGATGGCTGAGGAGTGCAGAGGGGCCAGGTAGGGAGTGGGCAGAGAGGGCCACCCGGGGGTCTGGAGGTCGATCACAACCAGCTCCTCTTCTAATAACACTACCAACGCAGACGGCTCATCGAACTCTGTAGGAAGAAGAGACCCGACAACACTTATGACACTGTGTCCCATATCGCTTACTTGCATACTCAAACATGGTATTTTGAGTGCATGAGTGCGTTCACACTGGTAAGTATGTGCACTATAAGTACCCGGATGATGTACCCAAAACAGCCAGAGAGTTGAGTGTGGGTCGCTGCACACTTCTCACCCTCAACGGCCGCCATTTTGCTATGTAGCGGAATGGGAGGGTCACCAACGTATGAAAATGTCGGCCACAGTTGCAATTGTTGCAGATTTTTTAAATTAATTTTAAATATAAATCAGTTTAAAATGTTTGCTATAATGCTGCGCCTGGATTAAAAAGAGAAGAAGAAGACTCAGTCAAAGGTTGACATTGTCATTTCCGGTAAGCGCACAAATGCTGTATTTTATTTAAGACCTGTCAAAATGAACACACTACACAAGTCAGTACATAGTGTACACAGTGTACTGCATTTAAGTGTACTAATAGAAGTGAGCGAGTTTGGACATTAGTCTACATCACACGTTTGATACAACAGGATAGCAAACATGAAACGCAGCTGAAAGAGAAACAAAGTCGTCAATCAAAAAGGGGAAGAATGCTGCCCCTCACCCTTCTCTTGCTCTATGCTGTGGACAGTGAAGAAGTCAATGACTCGGGACGTGAAGTCGAGAGTGACGTGGTCTTTGTCTTGTTGAATGGTCAGACAGTGACGGTCACCGTAGCTGGCTCTGGGCATCCCTCCACTGTACAACAACACTGGAGAGCTGGAGCGAGGCACACAGAAGAGGTTTTTCATTTAACTCAATTGTCAATCTTTAATCTCGAAAAATATAGAGCGAGTGTTTCCAATATAATTAGGCATTTTTGGATGGAGTGCAAACATAAATAAGCTGTTGATTATCAGCAAATTTCTCTCTTCACTTATAATTACTATTTTATTAGTATCTTGCTTACTGTAAACTACGGTAAATTGTCTTATTGTGGCCGTTTATTGGGGGGAAAAAATCCAGGTGAAAATGTGTTTATGGTATATAAAATAAAAGAATAAAAACCAAAGCCTTACACATAAAGCAAGCAAATGACAGGAGTAAAAATGTACTGGTACAGTGATCCAAAATTTGACTGCAGGACTGGATCACGAAAAAAGTCACACACTCACCCTGTCTGTGTTGTCCTCCACAGGATCTTGTTAATGGCCTTACAGGGAAATGGACCTGAAACAGACCATCATGAACACAGAGACAAAAACTATTAAAAACTCTAAAGAGGATGAAAGAAAGAGAACAATAAGAAAAAAAATCTAAAGCAGACGTGTATACACGCTTTAACTTTCCCACAAATATTCTAAATCATTGTCATGGTCTCATCTATGAGTCACAATACGTCAGCAGTCATGGTTCACTGGACTTTAGTCCTTCACCAGAACTGGATGACAATGTGCTTCAACATGCCTCAAACAGACATTAGTTGGCAAACACAAAAGAGGTGTGTGTAAGTGTGTGTATGCATTTCTCACCATATGGGATGGTGGAGGACACTGGCTGGTGATTGTAGGTGTTGCCATCGGTAACATGCCACACAGAGTAGCCCCCATCGTTATGAGAACTGACAAACAAATTTCCAGAGCGTTCCCACACCAGGCTCTCCAGCTGCTGCAGGCGGACACACACACACACACACACAAACACAAAGAGCCATCAGACCAGGTTGCATAGCAGCAGTAGTAGCATATACAGCTTATAGACATGTATATATACAGTCAGTTAACAATGTTAACACCTGAAGGAGTTGCCATTGCAGTAGGATTAGGGTCAAATGCACCTTTGAACAGGCAACAGCTCACTTGCCAAATTGCCAATGACTTGGAAGACTGTTGGCATTAGGTGATATGCGTTTTGTCACTTTTCTTATCGTTCCAAAATCAAGTAAGAGATAAAACCTGTATAGAAAGATTCTATTGTATTTTTCAAAAAAAGTACCTGCTTGCCAAGGAAGAGCTGCTCAGCATGACGGGTACTCAAGTCCCATAGCACCACCAGGCCCCGGCTGTAGCCAATCAGAATCTTCCCTGACTGCTGAGGATGTTCATGAAGAGATTCAACCGGCCCCAAGGATTTCCCACATCTGTAATCATCTGGCAAGCTGGGAAAACAAAACATTACCCATCATCCCACATCTGTAGCTTGTTTGTAACCCAGCATGCTATAAATTATATGACTACAGGTCAAAACGAGGTGAAATTATTGTCTGCAAAAGGAGCCTGACATACTGACAAGTGATACAATAATTAATAGTGAAAGATTTAAGGTGGTAAAAGCAAGCTTGAATAGCGGAAGGAGTTATGATCTTTATTTCCCCATTTACAACCACCTGTTGTCACATGACCACTTCCATAGACAAGTCATGTGACGACAAAGGTAGCAGGTGGACCTTTAAGCTTCAAACTATTTTGTTGCTTACACTATTTTTAATTTGTTTAATGTTCCTAATTAGCCATGATCATTTAAATGCAAGTTTTGGAATGGGGATTAGAGAGGAGTCACAAATGCTGACTTAATGAAGACATTTACAGTCAATCCACAACACAGATTCACAAAATGTGAAAGAGGGCAATGATTCAAAGAGTGGGGGACAAATCTGTGCATGTTGATGATCAAGTAGGTAAGCAAGACATGGGGAAACAACCCGAAGCAAAACTTATGCATGTTAAAAAATATGTATGATTTAATCAACCCCGAGCTCAAACCATCAATATAAACTCCAATTGCACCACAGGCTGCTTTTCCAACAACAACAACAGTGAAATCAACATCAAGCTGGAGCTGAGTTGCTGGAGTTTGTGAACGAGACATTCCTCTGAGGCAGAAGAGGAATGTGGAGCGGGACACACCCTCAGAGGATTCCCTCAGTCAGTGAAGGACGGGGAAAACAGGGGGAGAAGCCACAAGAAGAGAGGAGAGAAAACAGAGATATGGAGAAAAAGAAAAGAAACAAACAAAGAGGGAAGGACAAGAAAGCAATGCAGCTTTATGGGCTCTCTGCTGCTGCGGATGACACACACCCCCCCCCCCCTTTGGTAGCATTCACTGAGGAAGATCCTCTCCGGAAGCACAGAGGCAGAAACATTACAAACAAAGCATTCCATTGTTTCTATCTCTCCGTTCACAAGTATTTTTAGGGAATCCAGCATCCTGCTACAGAGTCCCGGTGATGAGCCTGTGTGTGTGTGTGTGTGTGTGTGTGTGTGTGTGTGTGTGTGTGTGTGTGTGTGTGTGTGTGTGTGTGTGTGTGTTTACATGCGTGCGTGCGTTGGAGATTCAGCTGAAACACTTCCCCACCGGAACCCCGTGTTTTGGCAGTCAGTACAAAGCCTAACTGTCTAAAACCTCCCCTCCTTTGCACACACCAAACAAAACTCACACACACACACACACACACACACACCTTATCAGGGCCCTCGTTAGGCTTCAGTTCTGCCCACTTCCCTACACAACTCTGGTTAATGAGGGGTTTGGCCAACCAGTCAGACTGTCACAGACGAATGAAAAAGAAACAACAGAAGCTCTGTGATATGCCGCCAGCGTATCAACACAGGAATGCAGCGAGGCATGCGTGAAAAATCAAGAAATGACTTTCTGGTACAAATAAATAAAAAATAAAACACTACAGCATCCACGTTTGTTGCACACGTGTCATTTTACAGTTCTGTAGTTTTGTGTATTATTTACATGATGATGACACATCGCCAGTTTGTCCTGAAGGTCTGTGTCTGTGTTCCACTCACACAGTGTTTTGCTATAGTTCACTGCTGGACTATCTCATACATGGCTGCACACTACACTGTATAAATGCTGAGGGGCTGGACAAAATAACAGAAACACCACACAATATAATAACCCATTAGTAACGCAATTAAATGGTACTGGTCTATTTGTGACCACAGATCCTCTGTGTTTAGGTTGTTTTTCAGCATTATGGCACATAAGGTCACTCCCTTTGCTATATTAAGCAAGTTTGTTAACAACTGATGCATCAGCAATTCACACAGCTATCACAGCAAGTTCAATTTACAATGGCAGCTAATTAACTCAAATTAAGTTGCCTTTTGTGTCAGGTTTAAAGTCCCTGAAAAAATTGTTTTACAACTTCGTCTTTATTACATTTAATGTTCATGTATAAATGAGCAACATCCAAAGTTGCTGTGTCCTGGCAACAGAAGCAAGCGCTGCAGCGATCATCCCATTTTAAATCAAATGTTGCAAAATCGTTATTGGTGCGCAGAGGTATGTGACATCACCTTTTTTCCCCCCCTCAACTGAGCCTGGCCGTTTTTTAACCCCCTGCCCAAAAAACGTGTTCAAATTCATATCCAAGATTTACTGTACACATCCAATGCAGTGATGTCCCAAAAGAGATGCCTCTCCATCTCTGTTCTGTCCTAGGTTTAATTTAATAACACCATGATCTCCATCTGATTCAGTGCTCCTCACTCACCACACCCAAAAACTTGAATTATTTTGTATGACTTGACAAATTGCAAAAACTGGTCCCTTTCCTTTACTCGCCAAACAGTGTTCAGGAGATCTGACCGTTCTCATGGTCCCTGAACCACACGACCCCGACCTGCCTGCGGCTGCTAGGGTCAAAGGGGATATTTGTTTCTGCGTGCATGTGTGTGTCCGACATGCTCAGCTGGAGCTGTGAGTGGAGGAAACGGGAGTGTTTAGTGTTTAAAGGAAGACATACTGTGACAGGCATAGAGAGGAGAGAATAAAGACTGGGTCAAGAAGAGAGTTTTAGGCAGCAGCAGGGAGAAACTATGCGCTTTACGATGATTAACGGTCAATCCTTACTTACTCTATATTTTATTTGATTTTACAGTTTTTTATTTATTTGCTTTCTGTGGAAAGAGGTGGTCTCACCTCTGCGTGACCTGATCCTGGAGCAGCGTCTGGCTGTCCTTCAGTGAGAGGCGGGGAAGCTCCAGGAAGTACACGCCCCCTCCCTCTGTTCCAATGCAGAGCAGGTCGCAAGACCTCAGCAAGAGGAGGACAGTCACCCGCGTGGCACTGCGAAGAAGAAGAGTAAGAATGAGAAGAGTGAAGCTGCCATTCATGTTAATATGGAACAGGATTATTAGGAGTATTAGCTTCTGGTGGCCCATCTTATTGTGAGGTTGTCCAATGACCAGCAAGTCTGAGAAAAGGAGTTGACGTCTCATATAGGAAATTCTGACTGTTGAATGGCCGACTACTGCAAACCACTTTATAGAGGTAACTAATGATGCAAATACATTTAATGGCTACAGCAGAATAAATGCCAGCCATAAATAGCATAAAAAATGGGTTAATATGATTAAAACTTTATTTATTATACCTTAAAGAGCAAAACAATGATAAAGACGTAAAACAGTATTAACAGGCTCTAATGTACCTGCAGCTCTCAATGCCAGGTCTTCCTGGGAGGCTGTAGCTGTCCACTTCCTGTAGACAGACCACGCCCTCTCTCTTAACCCCTCCCAACTCTCTCAGGGCCCCGGCCACCAGCTCCCACAGGTGAATAGTGTTGTCATCCAGCAGTGACAGCAGGCGGCCCTATCACAGAGCAAGGTCAACATTAACATCACTTTGGCCACAGCTCTTGTCACAAGGGGGTCCTTACATAAGAAAAACAAGGGGCATGGAGCTTACCTGTCCGGGCAGGAAGTGGATTTGTGTGACAGCCGTGGTGTCTCTGTGTAGTCCTGTGAACTCCACACCAGGGGCCCCATAGCTGAAAGGGTCCCGTCAAGGAGATTCACAACAAAGCAAACTTTTACACCGCAGAACTAGAAGACTAGTCGGTGGTCTAGTCTCCAAAGGCAGCAGATACATCAGATCCCCAGTTCAGCTGTAAATGCACCATTTACAAGAGACAGCCGCACAGCAGAATCAAACTCATGGCAGGGACTTCATTCTAGTCTGTCATTCTAGACATATTTTTGGCAATAATTTAGAGTCAAACCACTTTTATGCCGGGCTCATCTCAGTAGAACAAAGATGCTTTTTAAGTACAATGTAACAATACATGCAGTGACAAGGCTACAGAAACTGTCAGACACTGATGGGTTACACTTCTATATGTGATATGTGCATAACCTATTATCATATTATTTTTAACTCAATGTGTAAGTGCTGATAATGTGATGTGGGGTGTGACTGTTGGTCTCTAATAAGAAATGATCAAAAAGGAATCTGAATGTGATGTCTGAGATACATTTGTCAGAGTTTGTACAGCTTTTTAAGAGTAAAATCCAGTACTTTTCAAGCACTTTCAAGGTAACTAAACCCGAAAATGTCCATCACATCTAAACAGTTACAATAAACGCAACAAACAAATATGAAGATGGGATCGTTTCATTTTAAATGTATTGTGTGTATATCTTTGGTTTCCATGAGTGATTGCATAGATGATGAAACACCAGATTTAAAAAAAAGAATATTTTAAATTCAAGCATATTCCTAACCTTGGAAATATAATGGTTAACGTTAAGCATTTTGCAAACTTTCAAGACCTTGTACAACCTCTGATGAGTGCACCAGAAACACCTATTTAAAAATATGCATTACTTAGGATAGTTTGATCAAAAAGGTGTGTGGAAGGCCAATAAATTACATCACATCCTTCTATCTCCTCCAGACAGTTTAGAGGCACCATACCACTATTTATACACAGTGCAGACAAATTATGTACACAGCATGAACACACACTGATGACAGCAATCCCTCCTCACTTACAGCTCAGCATCATCAACCCATGAGCATATTAACATGAAACAAGAAAAAGCCAAACTTTAAAAATAGAAACAGAATTAAAATGTGCGACTCAGAGGAGCGTAAAACTGTGAAACTGGTAATTCTGACCTGTAAACCAGAAGAAACACACTGGTTAGGTGTAATAGTAGGGAAGAAATTAGAACACTATAACAAAGATCATAGCAATTACCAACACCAGATGACGCAGATGCTCAAAACCACCGCTGTGTGTGTGTGTGTGTGTGTGTGTGTGTGTGTGTGTGTTCAGCGTCCTCTTTGTTAGTCCAGTAAATGAAGCTGAGCTGATAAAATAAAAGCTACACTCAAGAACTGTGACGCTGTGAACACAACTAGACTAAATTGGTCTAAACTGCAAATTAGCACACACACACACACACACACGCACACACTTGTGAGCAATACTGACACACTTTAGTACACTGCTTACATAAGCTTGTAGGAATGTGGATTAAAAATGCAGAAAAATAAGAGGAAATCTGGGGAGTTCACGTTTGTATTTAACTGTGTAGGGAGCTGCTTTTCTTTTTTCCTTCCACAATCGTTTTATATTATTATCCATCCTCCTTTTTTGTGAGGGGAGGTAAATATTATAGATACATTTCATATCCTCCTTTTTTCATTCCTATTCCTAACTTTACTCAGCTGGCACAGGTCTTTTCTTTCCTACATGCCCGGGAAGAATTGTATACAAATCCACTTATCTTCATCTCTCCTCCTTTCTTTTCCTTTATCGCTCCACTCTCAACTCCTTTGTGACAGTCTGATGTATTACCCTTTCCCAACTTTCTTTAACCCTCTCTTTCCACTGCTTTCTAACAGCTCTCTGGTTAGAATAAATGTTGCCCAAACCATCTTTTCCATCTCTGCCTGAAACCATTTGTTTTCCCCATGGGGGTCCGGTGGAGTTTTAATACCTGCATTCCTCAATTGTCTCCTTTCTCAGTTCCCTCCTTCAGTTCTTGGTAACCCTCTTGTTCCAACTCCTCTGCACTCTGCTCCAATTCTCAGGCACAAAGAAATGTACCTGCCCTCCTATTTCTTCTTCCAAACTTAAATCCCTCTTTTCTCGTTCCCTCCCTATCCCATCCTATAATTCTACGGAGGCCCAGCTGAGTGTTGTACTGGCATTCCTTCAGTGTTGTCACTTACTATCCCCGGGTCTCATTCGCTACAATAACACATGCCTCAGACAGCTGGAGGTGGAGGTGTGAAAGGAACATTCAGTCATGGGTCATGAACCACCAGTCCAGACAAAGAGAGAGGCAGAGAGACCAATAGAGTGTAAGTTAGGGCAAATTAAGAAAATAAAAGTATAATACTATACTTCCTTAATTCCTTCTCCTTCTGAATAGTTCAACATTTGGGGAAATTGTTATTCACTTTTTTGAAGAGAAAGAAGATTAGAAGCTACAGCCAGCAGGCAATTAGCTTAACTTAGCATAAAGACTGGAAACAGCTAGCGTGGCCCTGACGGAAAGGATTCATCTATAAGAGAGGTTTTGATCTTCACATCTAACTCTCAGCAGGAAAGTAAATTTCCCCGAATGTCTAATACCTATCACTTTATGCAACTAAAGGAAGAATGTTCAAGAGTGAAACTGCAAAATGTGTCAAACAGCTGTGTTGCAAGGTAAGGTTGACAAACTGGGGAGAAATATGCAGGAAAGATGATAAAAACTGAAGAACGCAGCGAGAGAAAAACATAAATGAAAACAGTTGTACTGCTGTGCTCCAAAGTTAGAAGCAAGGAAGTGAATCGAGAAACTCCACAGTTCCACAGCTGTGTAAAACAGATCAGAGGGACTCAAGACAGACGGACTTGTGCATGTATTTCAGCTATGGAACGATGACCACAGCTCATTCATCACAAATCTATACAGCATCTCCCACAAATTTAAGCTGGCTCTGCAAGAAAAGAGCGCAAAGAAAGCTTTAAAAAAAAAAAATAAGACCACTAATGACTATTTAAGACTGTGTCAGAGCCTTGACATTTGGCTTGTCTGTAGCACCTCTGACAGCAACCAGACCTCTACCATCTCAAATTTCTAACTTTGTCAATCCCCACAACCCCAGATAATTACGTCCAACACGCAGCAGTTGCAAAGCAGAGCAGAGTTTTTTTATTTCTATTAGAAGAGAGGACAACAAAGTGTGTGTGATCAAGACAACTCAAAAGAAAATTAAAAGCTCAACTGTGGCACATGATTCACTGATCTCACACACACACACACACACACACACTTCCTGGTCTGGGTTATGTCAGAGGACAGCTGGTGGAGGGATTCCCGGTGGTGATGATGATGTCATCACCTCCTCCTCAATGGGGACAGCTGTCGATGGAGTCCCTCTTCCTGCAACCTCATTAGAAATGTGTGTGTGTGTGTGTGTGTGTGTGTCTTTTGACTTAAGCTCCCTCTCCCTGGGGTCTGCTCAATGGCCGATATTAAGTCCTCAACAGTAGTGGGCAGATAATGAATGTGTAAATATGTCCTCCCTCCCTCTGCAGAAGCCAGGTAATTGTGTTAATACTAGAGACAGATAAACTTGCTATGTATAAATACGTACAATTCACATAAACACAATAGAGGAAAAGTCAGTGAGTAGGAAAAGAAAACTATTCATCAACCTGCATGTTCTGAGTGGAACTTGCAAAGATTTGCTGCACTGCTCACCAGATAACCCTGAAAGGCACACAATGAAGGCCTACAGTAACTCATAATCACTGACTCACTGTCTCTTCCACACACACACACACACAGTGCAATTGCCCGGTGATGCAGAGAGAGAGCGTTAGCAGGGATAAAGCGATTTCACGGTCTGAATACAGACAAACAGAAGGCATTGTCTTCCATGCGGACACACAGACAACAGCCAGCACACACTCTATCGCGCACACACACACACACACACACACAACAGAAGATAGGAATGGACAGACAGAAAGGAAGGACGGATCGCTAGACCCAAGGATAAATGTACAAGTTGACCACGCACAGGAAGAGAATCACACTATGTACGCCAGAGAAAAAGTCTAAAAGTCTAGAAAATCTAAGAAAAGTTTGCAAGTCTTCAGACAACACAAGTTAAAGTGGTTTAGCTCTAAACATCTGAGGCATCATCTGCAAGTACTTTCTCCAACTCCCTTTCTTCTCTACACACATAGCAACACACACACACACACTCACAAGCTCCTCAGACGTCTGGCAAAAGGCAGTCTACAACAAGACAAGCCAAACAACTCCACCCACCCACTAGAGAAACAATCCCGTCTCATTTGCATCCTCTCCCTCAACTAGCACCTCTCCACCCCACCTCCACCCCCCGACATAGCAGCAGGCAAACAACATATACTCGACTGTCAAATCAGCAACAAAACACTGCAAATTACTACAAAGTTTATCAATAACACAACAGACATTCATGGTCCCCAGGGGATGAATCCTAGTGACTGACATTTCCTCTAGCGCCACCATGAGGTTCACATACGGGATCTTCAGGGAAATATCTCTATAACTATTGCATTGACAGCCATGAAAGTCATATTTCCTTCAGGATAAACTGATCACTTTGATTCAGTGCCATCATCAAGTCAAAAAGATAAACTATGTGGTAAATATTATACCTGATAAATATCAGCACAATAGCATGTTAGCTTGCTGGCGTTAGCATTTAGCTCACAGCACTACTGTGCCTGGGGCAGATGAAAGGGAAGTGATTTTGGCAGTACCATTACATTTTTAAAAGATACACCTAATAAGTACCCAAGGTACCTCTACCATTACTCTCTACATTTAATACTTTAATTCAGTCACACATTCCTAATTAACTGTTTTTATACAAGTGCGATTTGTCAGTTTATATATTTGTATATGAAGGGTGAAGGGTTTGAGAAAGACAGAGAGCTGAATAGAGGAGGGGATTTTAAAAGGTCCTGCCATTCTTCAAGAATATCAATGAGGAACAAGTTATATTCAGGGGACTGAGTGACACAGAGACAGATATGTGGAAGTAGGAGAGAAAGTAAGCAAAGAGATAAATGAAAGAGTAAAAGAATATAGTGAGTAGTGAGAGAAAAAAGAGCTTTACTGTATATGATAGAAAGTAAAGACAGAGTTAGAAAGGAGGCAGTGTGTGGGGGAGGAGAAAGAGGGAGGAAGAGATGAAGGGCGATGGAATGTTAAAGGGTGAATCAGAGTCTGCATCTTCAACTCTATTAGAAAACCCAGCAAATAATAAAGTGAGACATGTTGTAGTATTCATCTCCGACACAAACCCACAGTATGTGCAGCTGAGCATGAAAACTAATTAATGTGACTTGGTACGAATATAAAGCTGGCAATAAAAAAAGGGCAGGAAAAGCGGTAGCGGCAATACAATTGGAAGGGAACTGTGTTGTACAAACATGGGGAACAGGGGAATTTACAGTTTTCACCACAAACTACAAAAAGTTGTTGACTTTGAGGATGGATTAACAATTCAGGAATCCTCGAAGTTAAGCCAAAGCAGTTGCCAGGGTCAGCTTCTCAGGCCACTATGTGGAGGAAATAGTCAATGTCCCACATGTCCACACTGAAACGCTGCAAAAGATTTCCTGTATACAAAAATCGAGCTGCGGCCCTGTGACGTCAGCAAACAGTGCTCCAAAACTGCTCAACTAGCATTGAAATATGAAGAAATGTCAATAAAAACTTCAGTATCTGATGAATCGTTAGAGAACAGAGTGATCATGCAGTGCAGAGTGTGTGACCAACAGGATGTCAGACAGACCGAGGGAGAGCTGACAGCTGGTGAACACCCACAAACACACAGATCAAAGCTCAAAGTGTGTGTGAGCGTAAATATTAGCTCGGCTTCTGGCTGTTGGAGAACCGATACTGATGCTTCGTGGTCACAACGTCCACAGTATGCAGTTCCAGCCAGTTACTAACAGGAACTGCAATAGTTTTTATGCACAACTGATGCATTTCTACCAACAAACTCTGGTGTCTTGACGCGCAGAGCTGCAGACTTTTAATACCCTCCAGTTTGCAAGCTCTTCTCATCCCCAGCAACTGCGCTGGTCGCCTTGGAAACCATTTCAAAAGCTTCCTTTATTAAGACTAGACTCTGCAACAAAGCTCTTACTCACCCAATCCGTGCGCGCACACACACACACACACACACACACACAGTGAGGGTTAACCCAGGGCAGCACAACACGCATTCTTCCACAGGGGAAAGACTCCCCAAGAACGCTCCCACCACCCCCACATATGATGTCTCTCGACACACACACACACACAACTCCACACCACAATGTCCCTTTCCCTCTGCTGAGCCCCAGTCTGTGGTCGAAGCAGAAACTCTCAGGGCGTAATATGACTCTGCCTTTGTAAACACGCAGAGAGTGAGCAAAGGAGAGAAGGGAAAGAACAAGTGAGAAACTCAAGCAAAGAAGCTGAAAGAGAGGAGGAGAAACCGTGCCAAGAAGCAGAACAGAAGTTCAAACAATAAAAAGAAAACTCCACACATGAAGCAATGCTGCAATGCAGTTTTGTCTTTACTCCTGAACTGCTGCTACCACTCAACACACACTGAGAATCAAACCATTACAAACACGCGTGTGTGTGTGTGTGTGTGTGTGTGTGTGTGTGTGCACGTGTACTACAGTACCAGCAGGTATGCCGGCAAGCACATCTAGGTCAAACCCAAGTCAGCAAGTCTATGAGATTAACAGGGAATGTGGACGCTCACACCCAAAAGATTACATATTGAGTTTTAACTGAATCTGATTTTCAGAACAAAACGGAGAAAATGTGTGTTACGGTCTTTCGCAGCCCTGACATCAGAGCCAGTTGATTACTCGATCAACAGAGAAAGAAATCCCAAGTATTTTGATAATCGATTCATCTTTTCAGGAACTTTTCACCAAACTGGTGTTCCTTTCAAATCTTTGCTTGTTTTACATCATTGTAAATGTAATATAAGACAAGCAATTTGAACCTTGAGCTCTGAGAAATTGTAATGGACATATTTGTTCCTTTTGTTGACATTTTATAGACCAATCGAAATAGATTAATCAGCAGATATTAAATTAAAAATAATCAACAAAAGTTATCTCGGGTTCTTTTTATATAGCTGCTCTATACCTAGACTGTGCTCTAGATGATTTTACCTCTCAAACTGTTTCATCTGAAAGATTTTAGAGGCCTACAGAGATGATTTGATTAAACGCCACAGGTTACTGATCTAATACAATAAATGTGTGAAATAAGATACTACATCTCTCTATAGTCCTGCAAAATTACCTTTCTGTTATCTTCCTAGATATTCTCTGTGGGTATACACACTGAATTTCCTGAAATTTCAACAGCAGCTGGGACATTGTTAAAAAGAGGGATGACTAGTCTGTGCTTTGTTGTATCTAGTGATTTTGTTAGGATATGTATAGCCACGCAGTGGAGTTATTTTGCCTCCCCCCACCGTCTCTTTCACACTCCCTTGTCTTCGCTGCCTCTGTTTATCTCCATCTCTCCCCTCCGTCCATCTCCCTCTGGTGTGCAAGTGCCTGGTACCACCAGTCTCTCTCTCTCTCTCTCTCTGAACGCTGCGTCTCAAAGAGTTGATTCTCCAGTCTAATTCATCTGTACGAAGCACAACCACGACCAGCCTCCCTTCACACTGACAAATGAGTGCATAACGATTGAATAACCATAACAAGATGCTATGAACATAAATTCAGACTTAAAATCCGGCATGTTTGTGTTGATCAATCCTGTTACATGCTCTCCACTGTACATTGCACGCTCATACACATGAGAGAAGCGAGACAAACACGCAAAACAAACATCCTTCATGTATGCCTTAAAATATATGAAAGCTTCATTTTGCAAGAATGATGGTGTTTGACTAGTAAACCCCTCTCTGAGCAAACTGCAGACTGATTTTAACCTGCTACTAAATAGCAAACCGCCACGGTAATCCCGACAGAGCTGGCAGCCAGAGAGAGATGAGCGAGATCAACAACATGTCACAGAGTTGAGTCATGTGGAGGGTGCACGAGCCTCAGAGTTGCTAGAATCTTTGACACAACCGACGCACAATCTGACTCCAAATTATGGCTTTGCATCTCACAAGCCAAACCAATGCTCATTCCCAGCACAGAATTACTCAGTGTTACAACTTTCTCTGTGTTGCTCCAACAGACACAGCCACTGCCGAGGGTCAGGGGTCCGATTCCCACTGACCGCAAGCTCAAATATGCATTCATGGTATTCTGGGCCTCTAAGGATAAAACATCTGCCAAATGGCATCTGTAATGATGTTGTTGTTTTGTTTTTCAGACAGTTTGGATGCTAATTTTCATGTTTGGGTTAATGTTAAATCCTATTTGAAACAAGTATGGTAAAATGCCTGGTCGCTCATGCTGCTTCCAATATCAGCAGCGGCCCAGAACTCAAAAGGTGGGGAAATAAAGCCCAGATTGTTAAAAAAATAATAATAATAGAAATGTAACTTTCCTCTAATATTGTCAGTTTAGAGGTGGATGACAGATCTGCACCTCTTCAGTTAAGTGGTGCAGACGGTGCTACTGCTCACAGAGGCAGACAGCACCACACAGCAACGCACTGCTCAACTGAACTGCTGTTATATAAACAGCTCTGCTGCAGATACATCTGATCAATATTTCCTCAACATTTCTGAAGCACCGAGAGGCATCACGAAAGCAAGAAAACTAACAGCACTGTAAGAAAATAGCACTACAGACCCAAACCTACAGCTCAATTAGCTTTAAAATAAGAACCAAAAAAAGTTGGGACCCTGTGTGTAGACATGGAGGGGTTTCAAATGAATGTTTAAAGATTCAATACGCACAAGAAACTCAAGAACATGAGGTGAAAACTCAAACTTCCTTTGCCCTCAAACCTGCAGCGGAAGACAGAACTGTAGCTGCACTGCAGAGCTGATGTACAGATAAACAGAGCAAAACTTCAAAGATGTAAACACACAAAACCAGAAGAAAAACACTTTGTGCACTCTACCAGCCGCCGTTCAGGGTCTCTGCTCTTTGACAGTTTTTGTCCTGCAAGTCGTAGTCGGGTGGATTTTAAGACCAAGAAACAGCTGTGACTTGTGACCTAAAAACAATCACCACAATAACTTTTTACAATTTGTTTGAGAACGACACACGTAAAGACACATTTTCTTTTTCAATTAATTGGTGCTTTCTTCATTTCTTGTGCTACCTTATGTCTGATTTGTTTGTCCTTATTAATACAGTATAACTACACAGAGTTTCTGGACACGTGGACTGAGCTGCAAGCTGATTGATTGGTTTATTTGTTGATTTTTGCCATATTAAACTTGGATCAGTAATAGACTCAAAGTCAGAAATTTCAAAAACGCAGTTTATCGCCAAGCCATAGTGTGACTGATAATAAAATAAAAATAAAAATATTTTATAATAAAGGATACACTTTGATTGCTCCTGACTTTGTCCCGATGGCCATGAGTTGCAGCTTGGGGTCAAAGGCCAAAGCACTGGGCTGATGAGGGAACCCATGCTCAACAGTCTAAGAGAGAAACACAGACAGAGCGAACGGAAAGACAAACAGAAGAGAGATTAACAGGTGACACGATAAAGAAGACAATGAAAATGCTCAGATTTATTTATTTTGACAAATCTTTTCTACACACCCTGCTCTGTCTGGCTGTGTGTGTGTGTGTGAGTGTGTGTGTACAGTCAGTGAGGCGTCTAAAAGGGAGGACTCCCACAATAAAGTTGGAGAAAAGTTCTTAAAAAGCACTGATGGCAGCAGCATTGCTTTATTACCACTCTGTGCAGACTTTGTTAAATGGGATTAACATAAATTTACAGCTTTTTCCTCCCATGTCGGGAAAGAGACAGCTGGGAAAGCATTTGGATCTGCAGAGGAAAGGAAAAAAGAACAGAAAATTCGAGATACTTTAACCTACTTTAAAGAGGTCAAAGGGCTCTTTAAAGATTTGAGGCCAAAGACCCCTGAGTGACAACAAATTTTGGGAATGACTTCTTTAGCTTGGAACTCAGATACGAGGTAAAACATTAACTCTTTGTTTGTTTAAAGTGCCGGTGTGATCACACACACAGACATCAAAGTAACACTCCTGTTGAGAGACCACCCCTGTGATAGTTGTGGCAGCTGGTGCCAAACTTTAAAAAAGTGTGTGTGTGTGTGTGTTGACAGTGCAACAAACAGTTCACGGACTTTAGACGTGATACACCATTCAGCCAACATGAAAATACACATGCAAGTGTCTTTCAACGTACACACTCTACTACTGTCAAAAGGCATTTAGTTTGTTGGTACAGACATTCTTTAAATATACGTTCATGTAGAGCTGCAACGATTGGTGGATTATTCAATTAGTCCATCAAAAGAAAGCTAATCTGAAACTATTTTGATAATCAATTTAAAAAGTTTTTTTCAGCTTGTCCCAGCTTCTCAAATGTGAGAGTTCGCTGTTTTTCTCCATCACGTAGTAAATGATGGTAAATGAAATGTCTTTGGGATTTGGACTATTGGGTGGGCCGAACAAGAAACCAGAGTATTTCACTTTGGCCTCTGGGGGAATTGTGGACATCTTTCCCCCTTTTTTTTTTTTTACACATTTTATTGACCAAACCATTCATCAAGAAAACCACACTTTAGTTGCAGTAAACTTTCATGTATACGAGTTTGCACCCATTTGGCGCAGAGCCAATCTTATTTTGTTGCCCCTTCTGTTGCTGCTGTCTCTCATCACCTCCCTCTCATAAAAAACATACCAATATAATAATTATCATTTTGTCTCAATCTGGAATCTGTAACTTCCCATGTATTTTTGCCATTTTGGTTGTCAGTTCCAAACAGTGTAGAACACGCACTAAAGACGTGGGAGCAGGTCGTGTTTGTTCAAATGAGCCGACGCAAAGCCTGTGTACGCTGTAATGACGTCTCAGTCATACTACTCAAACAACCAGGGTCACCTCCAGTAACCTCCAGCTTTGAGTGGACCTCATTGGAACGGTTAACACGGACAAGAGCCACGAAAAGCAGAGTAAATATGCCAGGTTGTGTGTTTTTACAATACTCTCTCACAGAACTATTTATTCATCAAAGAAATACTTGCTTCGTTGGATAAGATGCTGATGCTTTAAAAATGTACCTGTCAAGTTCAAGGACTTAGATGATTAAAACCCACCAAGATGTGAAAGAAAAAGCGGTTTCATGTGATTTCTTCACATTTACGCTACACTACTTGCACCAAGTATTTCTAAATAATCTCGTCGAGTAGGGTAGTAGCTGTGTGATAAATCGTGGATGTCAACATCAGAAAGTTTGGACAGCCCCTCTCTACTTTTTCCAGTTATGACATGACACAACGTGCAGACAGACAGTGGCCTGAGTCCTGGCCTGAGTCCAAGGCCACAGCAGAGCTCAGTTGCACAGTACAAGTGTAGCGTTGTTGGCGAAGTTGCAGCTCCCACCAGTTTGCCAACCGGGGTCAAGCCCACAACCTGATCTCACCCTTCAGTGAGGAAGAGGGGCTGATAATGTTGAGTCAGGCTTCAAGGAAGCTGAGGTGCACTGTGCACGAGTTGGTTTATATCCATGTGGAAGTGATGCCAGAGTTGAGTGGCATGAAACCTGACACTCATGGTTTCACCCACAGACCCTCAAACAGTGAAACAAGAAGAGATCTGAGCTCTCAGCACCACGTACAGTGTTGTGGAGGTTGTCGTCTATGAAAGGGGATACAGGAGTTTAACCTGTCACCACACTGACAGCCATCTTGATCAATGTCTCAAACATGGGTCACACTGCTCGCGCGAATCGTCAAACTACCGCAACACAACTAATCTTGTTAATGTGGAGCCTGGTAATCCCCATCACTGTCATAATCTGCTGTTGGCGGTTAATGACAGGAGTGTTGAGTGCGCAGAGACGTTTCCCCGGGTCACTTTGAACGCGGGCCTCGTTTTGGGTTGAAAGCCAATTAACACGCCGTAAAAACAACTGAACCACGCACACGCGCGCACACACACAACAACAAAGCGTCCACCAGCAGCAGTGTTTACAGCTAATTTCTGTTGCTAGCTGGAAACTGACAGAAAGCAGCAACAGAGAGGAGCGGCCCCGGAGCAAACGCTGCGGAGTGCTCGACTTCAAATCGGGTCCCGTTTTGAGATAGATAAGATAGTGTCGGGGAGCAGCGGAGGAGGAGGAGAGAGGAAGAGGAGGAAAGCCTCTCTCCCTCCCTCTTCTGCGTCCCGTTACTTTACCTTGTTGAAGGCGAACAGCTCCTGTTTTATCTTCTCTCTCTGCGGGTCGGTGCCCTGACGACGAAACCTAAACTTCATCATCTTGGAGCCGGGCGGAGGGAGGGGGGAGGCAGGGCTCGTGGGGGGGACGGAGAGGACAACACGGAGATAGCGACCCGGGGTTCGCTGCGGGCAGACGCGGCGCGGCGGGGTCGGACGATGCTAAGGCTAGCTAACCGACTAGCCCATGCAGGCTGAAAGCGGGGCTGCAACGCTGCTTCTGCGGGCTGCGGCTCTCCTCCCTCCTCTCTCTCCTGGCGCTGTTTGGGTCGTGGTGGGACTGACCACAGCCCCTCCCCTCCCCTCCTCCGCCTCTTACCGGTTCACACGGACCCCGTTGTTGTTAACCAATGAGGGCGAAGAAATCTGCGAGCAATTACTCAGAGACGCCCACACAGCCAGACGCGCTGGAGGGGGATGTTCGATTTGTAGCACAGGATGCACCGCCTGCACGTCCCATATACATCCGCCAATACAAGGCGATAAACGGTGAGTACGTTACTGAAAATGAAACCATAAGACAGGAAATAGCTTGCAAGAGTTAATAAAAGCAAAGCAAGAGAACTTGTTCACCTTCTATTGTTGAAAACTATTTTATGACTGCAATTATAGTTAAAAAAATATATATTATGTTTTAATAATATAAAAAATGTTATGTTTTATGTTAATTCGTGGGAAGATGTTGGTATCATCATCATCAAGGACATGATCTGATCCTAAATACTATTATATTTAATTTTAAAAAAATTGCATTAGGCAGAATTCAGTAAACTAAACCATGTTTTCTTATCTGTCAAAATATTTTTGTTATTTCCTTTGTATTTGAATTTTATTAAGAAACCAAATCTGAAAGTGCAGATCTAAAAATCCCTAGTTTTCACCTGTTATTGTATTTGTTTATGTATTAATCTTTTGTTGTCTTGTATTTGATCTGTTTTATTTATTTATTTACTATTCATAATTATGATTTCATATCCTGTTTTTATTTAGCTTTCTCTGTTGCCTTTGGAATTTTACTTGTAAATGTTTGTTTATGTTGTTAATAAAGTTCTTTGAAAAATAAAAAAGAACCAAATTCACACACCAGAATAAGTTATGATACAAACTTTAATGTACAACATTATTCTCTTGCATTAGCTATGTACAACAGCTATTTACAAAAACTTTATATACATTGTATAAATAATTTTTTTGAATTAGTGCAAAGTGTTCAGTGATGTGGCCAAAGTGCTTCCCCAAATATGTTTCCCCCGTCGTGTCTTTCCTTTGATTTCTTGACAAGGACAGAAAATAAGAACAATTATTCAATTTGTGGCCTCTCCCAGTGGCTGCCTTCTCTTGTTTTCATCTTAAATGGTAATGCAGCTTTATTTAGAAAACATCTTATGGGTTCACAAATCATTTATGTAGGCTACTGTTGCATGTAAGCCCAAGCATAATGAAACATTATGTGTCAGGTCAAACAACAAGCATCCGATGATGTAAAAGAGAAGAGAGGGTTGTACTTATGTTTGACAGTTTGTCTCAGTTTCACACACTAACGAGAGACAAATACAGCAGGCGTTCCTACCCGTGCCCACATTTTAATTCACTGTTGCCTTAGGAGACTAATCAAATCTTACTATTCTTCTGAAGTGGGGAAGTTAAAGTAAATTAAAGAGGCCTCATCCATTAGAGTTTCGGCCCCATGAAGCAGCCATGGCAAACAAGATCAAGAACAGTTTTGGCTAAAAATGTCAAACTTAAAACATGAATGAGTTCGATCTGACATTCATCCAAGTCTGACTCTCAGTTTCTACTTCTACTACTACGATGCATCATAGACACACGTACGCATTAAACTCAGTGTGTGTGTGTGTGTGTGTGTGTGCAAGTAAGCAAAAATGCCTAAAAATTCACTTGTTCCAGCTTCTCAAATATGAATATTTGCTGCTTCCTTTTCTATGAAAGCAAACTATATTTGGGTTGTGAAATGTTGGTTGGACAAAAGAAGCCATTTGAACATGACAACTTTGGCTGTGGGTAATGGTGTTTTTGATGTTTCACTCTTTTCTGACATTTTAGAGACTATACAACTAATCAAGAAGATAATGTTTGGAAATGCCTGTTTTTGCACACATGATCACCATACATTCATCCCATTAAAGAAACATAATACCTTTACATGTGAAAATATTCTATTTTTAAAATAGAGGTAGATACAGTACATTTATAAGGCATAAAGTGTGACTTCTCTGTGTGTGCATGTTGGTGCTATAGCAGGGTGATTTCACTTGGTGGCAAAGTGAGTCTCTTTTCTCTGACTGACAACATGTTCTCCATGTGCATGGCAATGACTCGGCACAGCTCCAGGCCCTGGAAAACACACACACACACACACACACACACACACACACACACACAGACAAACAGCACGGCATTTAAGGTGAGTGAAATTGACAGAAGAATTACATAAACATCTGGTAATGTCTTTTATCAACTCTTTCCGTTTGTGTGTGTCTTTCTCTCTCACACACGCACACACACACACCTGCTCCAACTGTAGCTGTGTGATGCGCTGGGTGAGCAGGTCTCCTATCATGACCTCCACATATGGATAACTGGAGCCTGAAGTTGGTCTCTGTGTGCGAGTTGACTGAACCTCCTTTAGAGGGAAACGCACCATGGCCTCCTAATCACAGACACACAAAACCAAATATATGAATGAATCCAAATAGGCATGTTAAGAAACCCTTATACTTATACATATATAACACTTATAGTCTGACAGACAAAAATAAAAAAAAATTTAATATCTAGGGAAATTATATAGTTCCTCTTTTATTTAAATAATAAATTGGAAGGATAGACAGAAACAGACCTCAAACGCAATAACCAGCAGAGGGAGCCAAATTGAAATAATTTTGTTTTTGCAGTAATTTGTTTGTAACATAAATTAATTAAGGAAATGTCAAATGAGTACACGTCCTGCCCCAAATTCATACTGTTACACACAGTCAGCTGCCCGTTACCATGTTTTTCCAGCTGGTATGTGAAACATGCAAAGTTACCCAGATTGGATCTGTGTTTGAGTGCACAATTTATTGCATGTGTGATTGTGAGTGTGTGTCTGTGACATACGTGAGTATCCTTGTTGAGAAAGTGCAGTCCATTCAGATTTACAGCCAGGATGCACGGGGCGTGGATGGAGGCGGAGCTACAGCTCTGGATGTAGAAGAAAGAGGAGCCGAACATGGGGAAGGCGCTGACCAGACCTGGGCAAGAAAACACACAAAGGGTCACTTTTAATATGGCAGCACATTCAAACCAGTGTAGCTTGGAACAAGTAGGTCTTCATTTCCAATACAATTTTCTAAGAAGTATTTTGCTGCACTGTAAATAACTCTAAAAACAATTATTTAGGATTCAAATTTGTGTCATTTTATCTGTCACTTGTTCTGAGGCAGATGTTACTCAGCTAGATTTTAGAAAGTATATATAAGCAATTATATCATTACTTATGTGGAACTGATAAATAATTTCGGCAAGTTATGGAGGCTACTGTTACACAGTCACACTGTGGTGGTCTTACCAAGGAACTGTGCACGGGCCTGGTGTGGGTTTAAGGGTTGGACCTGCTGCATGTGTTGAGTTGCCATATTTAGCCAAAGCTGTGAACCCTGTTTGCTGTAGAACTGTGGGGGGACACACTCCTGCACCTCACGGCTAAAACACACACACACATACAAAAAGCAAGGCAGTGATAGTTCAGAGTAAGCATTCATGGTAGTGTGACCAACAGCTGGCCGGTGTTAAATGACTGCTGTAAGTGGATGTCGGCGTATTTACAGGGTGGGCAGGTAGATGGTGTCCTTGGCACGGTGCTGTAGGGCAGCCAGTCTGCCGATCTGCTGCAAATGCTGGTCACTGGCCTTACCCTGAGGAATCACACTCAGCAAGGCCTTCAGGTAGTCCGGCAACACCTTGAACAGAGACGCAGAGAGTAACATGTTTATTTTATTGTATGTCACTGCTCATTTTATGACAGAAAATTTAAAATCTTGACACATCTTCCTTATCAGACAAATGGCAACGCTGCAAATTACAGTCAGCTGCAGAAACAGATAAAGGGAATTCAATTAAATTCAAAAAACTTTAATTGTCCCCAGGGGGCAGTTAAAGACGGCTTCTTGGGGAAGTTTCACATAAAACAGCATAGAAAAACATACAGTGCAAAACAATGAGTGCTAAATTTAAATAAATACAGTTTTAAAGGTGCAAATGGTGTGAAAAAGAGAAGGACGTGGATCTGGTCATCCCACAGCTCACGAGGAGAACATAGGACAGCAGTTCTGCAATGGGTCCACCAGCCACACAGGAAGAATATGAGTCAAAATGCCATTACAATGTGAATTGGCGACAGTAGAAACAGGACTGTTCCCAGATCTCTACCTGATTATAGTGCATGGTGACATAGAGTTCGTTGTCAAGTTTGAGAGCCAGACTCCATATGACTCTCCTGAACCACAGACTGTAGTTGGCATCCACTGGCTCTGCCTCTGTAGCGATGTCCAGGATGTACTCGCGCTTATTCAGGGGACGCACATTCTGACCTACACAGAAACCCAGTTCAGCTATGATGTGTTTATCTATAGTGTATTGCTGTATATATCATGAGTGTTTGCCTTGTTACCTCTGTGTGTGACCAAAAAGATAGCATATTCATCCAAAGCCTCCGCCCTCTGTAGCCCCATCTCATAGCAAAGCTCCTCGATGGCGTCCAAAGCAACCTGAAATAAAGAAATCATCATCATGTTGACCCATAAATGCTTTTTGTTGTGTAGAAAAACTACAATCAGTCCCACTCCAGCTACTTATTACTTGGTCCAATAAGGCTGCCCACTAGCATGTTGCCTTTCTTCAGAATTGATACAATATCATTTCACTTACAGAGCACGTCTTGATTTTCAAGTGCCTTTCGATCCCGCCTGGCAGCAGGAACAGCTGTCTCTTGGAGCTCCGCCCAGCCTGCACACAAACAGCCAATCACAGAGGGAAACGTCATGCGAGTGAACGCCAGCACGGAGCGTACAGCTGTTACTGAGAGCAAGAAAGCAGCTGCTAAACTAACTCACACGTAAACACGACAGATGCCTTAAGTAGAAGAGTATCAATACTACTACAGTTGAATTTAATCAAGTTTACAAATCCAGAAATGAAACCCATTCTAAACATTTTTGCCTAATTTATAATACAATAAAGATTTGCTATATCTCCATGGCTTTCTAATGATTGGTTATGAAGAGAAAAGATAAGTAAGCTATAAAAGAATGTTCTGAATTGGTAAAAAATGTAAATTAAACCTGCTAAATTTCATTTTCCATTAAAAATGCTAATGTCTAATTACAATACAAACATTTTGATTGATAACATAACATTAACATTTATTGTCTTAATTGTTTTTGATGTATTTCATCAAACAGAATTAATACATCTTTAATGCATTCCTTGAGTCATTTGCCTTGTGGTTTCCTTTTTGGTTTGGTGCATATTTCAACACTTCGTTTCAAGCCATATATAAGCCATATAAGAAGACTGCATGGCTGAATAAGGGACTAACCAGCATAGCTTTGAGTTCCATGCTGTTGGGATACTGTGTGCGTCCGCCATATTGAAAAGTCCTCTTCAGATTCTGCTCACATGCTTTGGTAATACCTGTAAGTTAAGAGCAGCAGCCAATTAAGGTAGATCAACTATAACTATGAACACAGTCAGACTGATAGTGATGGACTGATGTGTTGAGTTGTTGATGGATTGTTTACCTTGGTACTGCATCCCGGGGCTGGCACAGGCGTCCTGCAGAAACTTCATCAGAAACGGCTTCATAACATCGGAGCAGCGATGGAACGCTGTCAGGATGTACAAGAGCCTCCATCCTCTCTGGCAACTGTCCCTGCACAAAAACATACACACAACTGTATTTGAAAGACCTCTCCATGGCCATGCAAGCACCAATGAAGTCCTCAGTCAGCATGTGATGTAAAATGCAGGAGAGTCTTACGGTTTGGAGCTGATGTTGCCGGTAACTTGCTTCATCACCTGGCAGTAGGCTTCATCCTTTATCAGGCCATGGTCGCCACTTAACTGGATTTACGAGCACACGCGTGAAGAAATATGTGACATACACACGTACATGCAAACACATAATTAAATAAAGTTTGTAAAGACACACACAAATACCAGAGCTTGTTTCGGGCTTATTGCTGAAATGTTTCTTTATTATCATAATATTTGATGTGCCTATTAAAACTGTGAGAGTGTGTTTTTATGTTGTGTACCTTCAGTATAGTGGTGACCAGGTCCTGTTCATTCTGACCTTTCAGTGGGAAGTCTCCCATGAACTTCATTATGGCTGGACAAAAACCATGGAAACAAATGATCTCGTAAAATAGAAGAAAGAGGAAGTATCTATTTCCTTTTCTTTATCGCCATTTCTCCCTCTTTTAAACAGCCAATCGGATCTGGAGATACGGAACAGCAAACTACACATTGAAAATAATATCTGCAACCAGTGACTGCTTCCCTTCCTTCCTCTTCTGCCTCCAATCTCTAATCAGTCCCTTCTTAATTTACTCTGCTCTCACCTAAGAAGATGTCAGCAGCCACTCTGTTCATCCCACTGTCGGAGAAGTCGATCAGGGACTCCTGGATCGGAGTCTGGAGAGACAAACACACAACAAGTAAGTTATGTGTATATATACAAGTAAAATATATTTGTACAGCAGTACAACCCACAACATTGCTAAATATTACATAAACAAGAACACATAGACAAAGACATTTTTCAATGATTATGCTTCGAAGCAAACTCAGCTGCTTTACCTTGGAGAATTTGACTATGTCAGCAGGGTCCCTGCCCTCCTTCCCCTTTTTGGCTTTCTGATCACTGTGGGCAAATAGTTGTGAAGTTGTGAGCTGTGTGTGTGTATACACCCATTTAATTTGTCACATGGAGAACTAATTTGAGCTGTGGACTTTTAATGTGAGGAAATATATTATTCTGGCAGTTTGTGAGTGTCTGACCTTCTGTTCCTCTGTGCCTCTCTGAAGTACTTCTTGGCAAACTCGGTCATGTGGTACTGGCTGCTGTGCAGAGGCAGATCGTCCAGTTCGCCGCTCAGACTCTCGCCATACATCTCATTTACTACCTGATGCATACACACACACCCACAGCAGTAAAAAGCTAAGCAACAACGCTACTTAAAGGAACACCAAAGATGTAATTATCTACAGAATATTTCCATTTCTGCAAACCAAAGAATTCCAACATATACTGTATAAACAGGCAATGATACCATAATATAGGGGTATTATTCATGCTGAAATCTGAAAGTTATTCTTGCGCTGAGCCTGGTATTCAGACTTATTGAGATATTTTTCTCCTGCTATGTCTAAGGTTTTGGAGAAAGTTGTACTTTTGCAACTACAAGCCTATGTAAACACATGTGGCATCTTTGAGGTTTTTCAGTCTGGCTTTAAAGCATTACACAGCACGGAAACAGCACTTTTAAAGGTTTTTAATGATCTTTTATTAGCAACCGACTCTGGTGAGTCTGCCATCTTGATACTTCTGGACCTTACAGCTGCATTCAATACAGTTGACCATAGCACGCTCATCTCTCGCTTGGAGTTTTGTGTGGGAATTAAAGGTAGGGCTCTGAAATGGTTCAGGTCGTATTTTTCTGAAAGAACTTTTTCTATCATGTAAGCGAGAACATATCTCACCCATACTGGCCTCTCTTCACTGGCTTCCAGTACGGTTTAGGATTGATTTTTGATCCTATTGATTACGTATAAATCCTTAAATGGCATCGCCCCTTCATACCTCTCAGACCTCTTACCACTACACACACCATCTAGATCACTTCGGTCTGGTGAACAGTTGCTTTTAGAGGTTCCCAGGGCTAAGCTGAAACAAAAGGGAGAGAGGGCCTTTTAAATTGCCTCTTCAAGTGAGACGGGCCCCATCATTAGTAGCATTTAAATCGCATTTAAAAACACACTTTTATTCATTGGCTTTTATTTCCACGTGAATGTGTTCTGACTGTTTTTGTTTGTTTTGTTTTGTTTTTGTTTAATTGTTTGCTTTTGTGTGTACAGCACTTTGGTCAACTGCAGTTGTTTTTAAATGTGCTCTATAAGTAGATTTGATTTGATAAAAAATGGCTCTAGTAAACCTTGGTTCATAAAAATCTCCAACCTAACCTCTAAAAGTCCCTCAGTTTTTTCCAATTATTTATTTAATAGACAGCTGTTTTACAATACAGAACGAGCTTCTGTAGCACAATAAACAGCTTCAAAATGTCCCTTTTAATGTCACTATTGGCCAGTTTAGATGCTAAATGAAAGCACTGCTTAGTGCATTGGAAGATTTGCAGCACACATTAACAGTGATACGTTTTCATGTGATACTGGATAAGAAGGGTTCTCCAAGTGTCCTGATGGTGTCAGAGAGGATGCATATGCCTGTCTGTGCTCCAAAGCCAAAGGGACTTCACTGGGTCAACGGTTTCATATATCGGAAGCATAAACAGTAGTGTCTATAAGACCCAGGGACACAGAGGAGCAAAGCTGAGCAGAGCAGGAGAATCCATAGAAGCTAATGATGAATGTAATAGTGTGTAACAGAGATGTACAACCAATGGCGGCAGAATGTCACAGACAGTTAATGTCTCCTCAGCACTGTTTGTTTGCTTCCCCAAGGCTATCAGCAGGGCTTAACTAATGGTATGGTGGTCAAGGACATAAATTGTGGTTGACACCATGTGTGAAGCGCTCAATTACATAGTGGCCACCATTGTGGTTTTGGATATAGACCTCGGTGTGCTCTGAATGTATTGTGGAATTGTGCACAGATATGAAAGTCATCAAAAAAAGTTTTGAAAGTTATCAAAAATAATTATATAGAGGTAGTTGTTTCTAAACATAAACATTAACTGATCCACATTGTGTATAGACAAAATTTAAGAAATGTGTTAAACCTTACACAGTTTGATGGAAATATAACTATTGAATGAAAGCAATACATACAAATCCTACATGCAAATCCTGAAAGCGATGTTTACCATGTCTTTCCTGACAGTCCACAGTGCCAAAGACAAAGATACTTGGCTGCTCTGTCATAACAGTGGGCTGCAGTAAATCCCCAGATTGTCTAATAGTGGAGGCATGTTCTGCAAAGGTAATTACAGCTTAAGAGTGGCCCCCGTCTTTTTATCCCTCCATCCTCGTCTGAGGCCTGAATGCAGTCCCAGCTTTACTGTCCAAGGTTATTGTATTCCATAAAAGCTAGACAGCTATGCATTAGGATCTTACTGGGACAGCCATTATGTGAAATCTCCCCTTTGAAATGTAGGGATCTTTTGTTTCTGACTGCTGATGATTTTAATTATAGGTGGTATGGGCCTTTCTGAGCTCTATGTGCTGGAGAAAATAATGTTTTTCTCTCTCTTCCTTGACAAGATGGGAGGCTTTCAGAAACAGATGCAGAGATGTTGAGCCACCCCTCTGATGTCTCTGTAGGACTATTAAGCTGTAACAACTTAATTTCACAGCGCCACACATGCACTGGGCTTTGACGGCACTTAATGAGTGTTGCGCTCTTTTCATCTGTGTCAAATTTTATGACAAGCCCTCTATTTTACTCCATGACTCGCAGTGGTTTGTGAACGTGTAATGATAATTGAGAGGAAAAGCAGTGCAGTGCCCAACTGTGTACCAAATCATTCTGTCAAGAACTGAAATTATGAGTGTATGCATATGACTGCGTGTGTGCAGGACTGGTGATGAAAGTAATTACCAGATGAAAAGTAAATCGAGACATTTTCTGCCACTCCAGGTTTTTTCCACCATAGGTGTTGTTTTCATAGTTTTTGCCATCTTTCTTCATTGGTTGTGGTAACATTTATAGATTCCAAAACAAACAGAAGTGAACATTTTCTCACTTACTTTTAATCTGGTGAAGGTGGTTTCGGTCTAATCTTCATGCAGTATATGCAGGCAAATCCTGTTGAAGGTTGTTTAAACAGAAATGTAGGAAATGTATTCAAGTCCTGCAGCCCTCTGACACAGATCTACACAGTCAAACGGACACAGCTTTCATATGTCAAAGTCCATTCATCAATTTGCTGCAAATATAAAAAGAGTTGTGCAATGTCCAATGCAAGCAAGATACACTGAACTGGATGCTCTGCTAAAGTTAGAGCAACTTATAAACTGAGATAGTGGTACTCCAACAACCCCAAAACTCTCCATATTATGGCCTCAGCTTACCATTTTGTCCTCTTATGCTGATACATCCCAGCAAACAAGCCATCATCAGAACACCACTAGAGTAGCTTCCTCAAACACAGATTGCACTATTACATGAAATCCCATTCGGAAAGCACATTTCATAGAACACGTTTCTGAATGCAAAGTTGAAATGTAGGCACACAACTTCAACACAGGCCCTAATTAATGATGACAAAACATACTCTGAGTACAAGGTAAGCTTGAGGGAACCCGTAACAAAAAGGGAAGAATGCTCAAACAGCCTAGAATTAATAACTATAAAAAGGATTTGATGTCTAGGTACAATGCACTTTGGTATTATATTATATTATATGAAGTGTCCATTGTATATTGTTGCTCTTTGTAGTAACAGCAGGTGCTGACTGTTTATCTTCTATTAAAGGGGGAAGATAGCACTCTTTTGGTGCTCTGATAAACACGCCAGCACAAGAAAATGAAATAGTAAAAGGACATTGTGTTGAGAGCTTTTTGTGTGGTTTTGGAATGCCACAATCCCAGTTCATAAATTGTACAATGTTTTCTGTGGCTCTGAAAGAGCTTTATTAAAAGACTACTCCAGTGATTTAGACTCACCATGGAAAGTAAAAAAAAGGATCCAATTTGATGCAGCAGAAGCAGTGATAACCTTTTTTATTCCATGCATTTATCTTCTTCTTTGTCAACACCTGTTGCATACCTCACCCACAATGTAACTCGAATTCAGTCAAAGATTCAGATGTCTTGTACTAGTGATGTGCAGTAGTACACAGCTCCCTCTGGAGCTACAGAAGGTTTTATACAACTTTTTTCCACATCGGGCTTCCCAAAACCTGTACAGACTTTAATGTGTAAAATTGGGTCTTGAAGTTTGAGAACATTAAATGGGCATACTTTGAAAGACGTGGTCATTTAGTTGTCTAATGAAAAAAAGAAAGATTCTGGCGGTTGATATAAATCTGTGTCTCACAAGTCCCCCCAAATTATGGAAGTGAAATACTAAATTGCAGTAGCACCTCGTTACAGCAACCTAGCAGGGGCTGAACACGTCGTCAGTTCAACCAAATCATCTAACCACTTATTTTAAAGTGAAATTATTACCTAAACCATCACTTCTTCTTCTTTCAAATAACAAAGGAGAATTGTGGACTTTAGCTTTAGCTTGGTTGGCAGATCTCTGCAATAAATTTGATAGGTAAAATAAATATATATATTTAAAATAAAAATAAAAACCTCTATTGGGCATGTTTGTGTGCTTACAGGGGCTCTTTGAGCTGACTGCATGTGCTGTCTTGCATCAATTTGTTAAGAAAGAGGTGGTGGCAGAAAAAGATGTTGCCGAGCCTATAAAGGAGGAAGTTGGAAGAAGGAATTGGAAATGCCTGCATTTCTGCAGCTGGGGCAGTCACAGGCATCCGTTGCCTTCGTCCTCCTAAGTGCAATCCTTGTTTGCTTCCACACTAGTACTTACATTCTGCTCTTAATTCTCTTTTTCCACAACTACGGAGAATAACAGGAACTTTTCTACCAGAGTTGACTCTCCTTTAATACTAACAGTTCTTTGACCTTATTCCCTGCTCTCTGAATGGCCATATCATGACTTCTCTTTTCTCCATTCATAACCTCCTTTGCCATCTTGTGTCTCTTTTCCTTCCCCTAACGTGTTTTCCTGTCTATGACTCATCATCAGTCAGGGGGATTCAGACACAGACTCTGAGGTGGAGGATCGCGTTGACGGGGTGAAGTCCTGGTTGTCCAAAAGCAAAGGTTCCGCCAAGAACCTATCTGATGACAGCAGCCTCAAGAGCTCCAGGTTAGTGCAAAGGCAGCTGCTATTGCTATCATCAGCAGTTTACATAGACATTGAGCTGCTTTTGGACTCCTGTCTATGATCTTGCTGAAATGAGTGGACTGCTATTACGTCAGTGTATTTTCAACCTGCTTTGTGTTTGTCATCCGCTCTGTGAAGAGGGGAATTTTCTTTTCTTAAAACAAAACACCTCCTTGGTAGATTTATCGACATGCCCAACGGCCAGCTGGCATAGTCTACTTGAGCCGTTTGCACAGATACACAAGTACAAGTATATTGGAATTCATTTAACAGTGAAGTGACCAGCAAAAGGGGGTAAAAAGGGGAGACAGGAATATTATTTAAAGGTATATCAAGTTTAACATGATTACTTTAAATGTATAAATGGAAAACATTATAGTTAGAGTTTAGACAAATGATTTTTCTTAAATCTTAAGTGCTAATTAGAAAAGATATGGATTTTGAGTCACATATTACTGTAAAAACTAATAGGTCATTTTTCATCTGAATAGTAATTGTTTCTATGAAAGTACATTTAATCTGTGTTTTTATTGAAACCCAACTGTTAGGGTTACCTAACTATATTATTCAGGCATATGCAATAGAAACACTTGATGATTGCAACAAGGACATACTCTCTTCTTTCCAAATGTATTGGATTCTTTTTTCTAATCAAGTCTGTCTTTTTCTTCTGTAGAATAGCTGTAGCTTTGTAGCAGTAGGATGTTTACTCTTCTTCTGTTTTTGCTATGATTGGGGGTCAGTAACATTTAATTGAATCTGATTCTAATAGCAAATGTGCGTACTATATTTGAATCAGCAACAACAGTCAACAGACAACATTTTACCATAAACCACATTTGTCAAAAGATTGAAAGTGAGTTTGTAGAGGATTTAAGTTTATTTTTTTGTCTTTTTTGTTCATTGCTGTACTCTTGCTAAATTTCAACTCTTACATTTCTCAGCACGTTCTTGTTTTCATGATTTGTCAAGTTTCATTCATTTGTTTCTTATTCTGTTCCTTCACTCACCTCCACTTGACCTAATATCTCATCTTTGTCATTTTCTCTGCCACTGTCTTCATTCCTTTGTTCTTTCCGCTGTTGTTTGTTTCTTAGATTTGCTGTAAATGTAGACGCAAAGGAAGGGAGAGAGTGGAAAGAGGGTAAGGAATGGAAAGAGGTAAATAAAGAGGGCAAAGAGGTAGAGCCCAGCAGGTCAATGTCAGTGATGAGCTCCCTCAGCTATAGAAAACGATCCAACCTTGATTCCATCAGTGGCAAAGGGGATGCCCTCTTGAATGCTCTCAAGGAGAATGCTGAGTCAGAAGACGCTCTGTCCTTTCCTAAGGCTAAATCCAAACCCTCAGATCTTCAGGATGATACCTACTCAGTCAGCTCCAGGAGGAAGATGCAGGCAGGGGATGACACGAATGACAGAGAATCAGTCATCTCTCAGGACAGCCGCTGGAGTGACTTTGATAAAGAATCAACAGTTTCATTCACTGCACAAAGTCGGGCCTCCACACGTCTTGGGTTAAGCCCAGAGAATGATGCCAAGTCTACCATCAGCTTAGGTCTGTCAAACCCACTTGGACGCCGCCGAAGCACCTCCCGCTTGGATGAGGGCAGAGGCGGATGGTCAGTGTATGGCAGCAGTCCCAGTAGCCCTTGTTTTAGCAGACGGTCTGGGGGTCGCAGCCCTGGAAGTGTTAGCCGAGCTGATTCTCATATGTCGCTGGCACGCAGCTGCCACCTGAGCGAGTTTGGCGTTATTGATGATAGTCGAAGTGTGGCCTTTACAGAGAGGTCAGCATACAGTCCTCACTCGTCCACCGGCCGCAGTATCTCCATGCCGCCACCACAAGCCAGATCACCAGCTACTGATAATAACCCAATTGATAACTTGGATATCAAACCAGTCAGTCATCGCAACTACCTTGACCCTGACCTAGAGAAAGCAATCAATGAGGTGCTGAGTTTCAAGCCTATCAAATTCAAGCGTAGTAACTTGGAAGACTCTGAGGGTGAAGAAGAAAAATCAAAGAATGATGAAGACACCAGAAAAGGTATTCGTAATCAAAACAGTACTCGCCCTGCCAGCAGTCTTAAACGCTCTGCTTCTGCTGTGGACTGCCTGAGACCGTCCCACAGCGCCAACAGCCGCAGCAGTCGCCATCACAGTAAGAGCAAAGGCAAGAGCAAGAAAAAGAAGAGAAGCCACAGCTCCGAGTCTGACAGCTCAGGGGACGACCATTGTCACAGGAGCAGTTCCAAGAGGAGGTCCAAGAAGTCCCAGAAAAAGTCCAAGAAGCGGAAAGAATCTTCATCTTCTTCCTCATCTTCTTCGTCCTCCGATTCCGAGTCGGACTCTGCATCAGAGTCTAGCTCCGGGGCCTCTACCATTTCCTACCGAAGCTCCAGCAGCGTGAAGAGGGCCCCAGTTCGAAAGGTGTCCAGCCCAGAAGGGGAAGGAGAAGCTAGGCCAGAGAGCGAAAGCCAGTCCCATAACAAAAAGGATGATAAGAAGAGGAAGAAGAAGGTGGACAACCTGATGATGAAGTACCTGTACCGGCCAGACAGTGACTGAGGAAGGCAGTAGGTGGTTGCCTGATTCGGACTTACCTTGTAGAGTGTTTTTGAAGCATGATGTGACCTAACCAATCAAGACCTTTTCACTGTTATCAATCAGCACATTAAATGTTCTCCATTCAGTCTTACTGGTATTAGACTTTCATAGTTTAGAATTCTAATTTGTGAGTTGTGTTTTTGATGATGTGTCATCTTAGAAACGCTAACAATGTTTACTGCTACACGTTTATAGTTTCAAGGCAAACAGTGGTGGCCACAACCTCTGTGGCTGTCTTTTATAGTTTAATGCTATCAAGGCTTCAATTGAGGACTCCTTTGAGAGCAGAAGAGACCTGGGTATGTTGTGAATTTTGTCACACCAGGAAGTGTAGTTGGTGAGAAGGTGCACTGAACATGGATGTTAAGTCAGCCTTTAATTACTCCTGTGACGTCAGGTTGATTTATAGCCCCAGAAAGGTAAAAATAACAGGCGTCAATTAAGAGAGGCCATAATACATTTTCCTTCCAGGCCCATAATTGCAGGCATAATTAGACCCCGAGCATTGATTTACACCAATTAACAAATTCATTTGAAATGCAGTTGACAGTGATTAACCCCCAATTTGCAATATTTAAGCAGTTTGAATCTTAAGTAATGTGAAAAAGCTGGGCTTGTCTCTGTGTAGACTGGTGATGGGATTGGATTTTTTTTTCTTGCATCAGAGTTCATTAGAAATATTTGGGATAATGGTTAAAAAATGACTTGAAGCGTGTTTAGAGATTGGTAACATTTGTTTCATTTTCTGTAGATTTCTTGTTTTCTTCTTTGCGCTAACTCCCTTGAAAAGTGTAACATTTTGAGAGGATGGAATCACATCTGCACAAGGCTTTGTATTGGTTTCTTGACAGCCATAGATATAGTCCCTAAGTTACCATAATAATACAAAACAGTTTTGCATGCTAGCGTGGTACCACATTGCATGAGATTGTGTGCGCACCAGATGCTAGAGTAAAGACTAACCTTACAACATGGCTAAATGTACAGCTGCTCTATGGTGGTTAAGAGAGCTCAACGCACTGTAACACAAAAGAACACACAAGCAAATAGACACTACTCAAGCAAATAAAGAAAACCTCACCACTTTGACAGCACATATCTCAAATTAAGAAGAAAGAAAACATTAACAAAAAACAAAAAAACATTAAACTGAGATTCAGCAAATACACAAGCGCTGCAAGTATAAGTGATATACAACACAACAGAAGACTCTTGGGGACACCTAAAACAGATGAACATAATAAAAGGCTAATGCTAGGTGTGCTAATAGAATTTGCCAGAATCCCATAATAAGAGCCTTAAAACTAAGATTTGCTCATTTTCAACTTTGTGGCCAAAATCATCAAATTGGGTTTTTGGACATGCTTTCAGTGTCCCCCTTTTGCAACGTAGTTCCATTGTTGCGTACGACTTGATCCAGGGCCAATACGTATCACAGTCTTTCGTACTCAGAAGTCCAAGAAGAATGTTCATGAAACAAACTCTCAGGATGACAGACAATCTTTTTAGCAACCTTCCAGGTGCGAGTGTAAGTAACACAAGAAACCCTGATTTACTCAGATCTAGAAAGGTATCTTACATTAAACTCAACACTTAAAATCAAAGATGGTGCAGGATTTCTTCCTTGCTCATCAACTGGAACGCTGCTCAGCTGCAGCTTGCTTAGTGCTGCCTCTGGTGGCTGCAAGATGTCATGCAGCAATACTACAGATCAATGCAGTAGTCAGCCATAAACACTTTCTCGGCCGGACAAATGTTTCTTTATAGCTGCCTGTCAGCATTGTTTTTCACCCGGTAAGTCAACATTGCCTACCAGCAAGTGCCACATTGTTTTCTAATTGCAATGTCAAAAAGACGATCATTTCTACATTTGCTTTTTCTTTTTACGTTGAAGTGCATTGAGCTGTCTGAGAAACCACACTATTCTCTGATTCTTTTTTGGATAATAACATCGGCTTCTTGTTGTTTCCTGCTCTAGCCCCACTGGCCGAAGACGCTACTGCTTTGATAGATCGGATGAAGAGGACGGGGAAGAAGAAAAAGAAGAAGGCGGGGCAACCCAGGGCGCTTACTACTCTCGATACAGATATGGCAGTCACATGAAAGACGACGGCGGCGAGGACGGGCCATTTGAGACTACATCGTAGTCCGCGCTGTCAGCATCCATCCTCTGAAACACACCCTCATTCAACTGTGACAGTTTGTCTTGCATGCAAAGTTGACCCCACAATGTGGTCAGTCTGACACAATCAACCCGACACTTACAACCCTGCAGCACAACACAGACATTCAAATACTGTAGATGTTCCTAACACTCCGCTAAAGATTCCTCACAGAATTTGGTCATAGTGTGACAAACCACATGGTGTTTTTGACTCTGCACTCGTCAGCCTACCCTCACTGCACACACAGCAGCTCTGTTATTAACGACTTGGCTCTGCTGGTTGCATGCAAGCAGCCTTTGCTTGGCTTGAGCAGCCATCCTGTTTAACTCCCACCATGGTTGTAACTGAGCCAAAGAACTTGAGGATTCTTTCATTCTCTCTCTGTCACGCTTCCTCTCTTCCTTACATATACTACACTACAATGTATTGCCATAGTACAATGTATTACCAAAAAGCCTTTGTTCAAGTATGTTTTACTTATTGCCAACTGATGCTGAGTCCTGGAAAAAGTCCCCTCCTTTTTTCCCTTCTTTCCTTTTTGGGAAAAGTGCCATTTGATTTAAGTGGGCTCCTCTACAGCTGGCTTCTCTGCAGCTGTGGCATTTCATGAACTGCTGCGCCATACACTGAAGACTCTCATCTTCATCTGCTCGCTTTTTGTTTGCCTGAAAAGTTTTCTGCCTTTTGTTGGCAAATTATCTCTTCCTGACGGAGGACGAGGATTCCATCACTAACTGCTCCACCATGAAAACAAATCTTCAGTTTTTAATGTTTGACAGATTGTTTTGCAGAGGGCCACCATCAAGCAAATACATTTCCATGAGATTTGAGCTTACCTATGCGAAATGCCTTGTCTTATTTTTATTCTGACTTGATTTGACTAAGTACTTGCCAGAATTATTTAGCAATGAATAGACTTTGGCTTTGTCTTTGTGCTTGTTCTTCATGTGTTGTCTGTGTTTTGTTTTAAGTTTGATGTGCTTTCCTATTACAAAGGGAATGTACTTGACTTTAGGCACCTGTCATTTAATTGGTTGCTCACAAAATCCACTGAGCATATGGTAACCTCAACCAGCACGTCAAAGGAAGAAGCTGGTGGTATAGCTGGTATATTTTTTTTACTCTCAACAAATCCCATGGAAAGACCAAAACCAACAATGTGTGTTCTTGACCTTTGGAGTAACAAAATATTGTTTTTTAACCACATCTCTGTCTTCTTCACAAAATGGGGCTCAGATGTCGTTACAAAAGGTTCATTAATTTCCCATGTTTCCTGGCCACTGTAGTTTTTAACAATCTGGGAATATGCTAGTGCTAGACCATAACAGCCCAGCTAGCATGCTCGCTAACCAGGCAATAAGATGATTCACAGTTTTTTTCAAGATACGTACTTGTATCATCAATTGTTGTTTCATAACTGTCTGAAAACCACTCCACTTTTGTGGAGCAGTTAAAACTCCAGTAGAGGGGGGTTTCATTAAAATGGATGGTGTAACTTTAAAAAAAAAAATCGAATTCAAGCAAATTTGATTCAACATGTAATATGTTCAAATGAATCTGAACACAACACACCCATTCTGTCCTAAAATATGATGTGGAATTAACATTGTTCTGTTCATTCAGTGTGCCTCCGCTGCCTCACTTAGGTGACGTGCATTATTTCTCGATTGTTTTGGTGACATGATTATTTGAAAGAGAACATTAGCCTTTAATGGATGGAATAGTTTAGAGTGACAGTTCAAGGCACATCCTGTTGCGCTTACACACAGATTTTCTAATTCAAACTGATCATTACAGATTTAATATTACAGCCAATAGGCTGTGATATTTTCTGCTTTGGATTCTCTGGCTTTTTGTCCCCTCAGCACTGTCAGGATGAATTGCTGTGTCACTGGTGCAAATTTGTTGAAGTTCACCAAAGTTTAATTGTGTTCACAATGATTCCTTTGAAATGACCTGATGTGTCCTTGGAGTCATGTCTTTCCATGGGTTTTGATGAACATAAGGAGAATCTAGAATCTTACCAGCCATCTCCTTTACAACCTCATTGGGTACTTTAATTGTAACTTCATTAACTGGACACACTACAGCCTGTATAACCAATACTGCAAAATCATGTTCAGTGTCAGGCCTGTTTAGTTGTCAGGTTTTCTTTTTTCTAACCCATTGATACCTTGAAACAGCAAGAAAATAGGAATCTGCTTTTTCATGGTTGCTTAAGTGTTACACCCCATCGTTGGTCGCCTGTCTGGTATTTACTGTATGTGTAATGTAATGTATTATTAACATACTTTTGAAAGCCATGTAAAGTCCAGATGAGCTTGACATGGCATTTGGGGCTGACATTGTTTTTTGTGGATGTTCTTCATTGTGGGAAACGTTGAGTGTGATTCTACTATACATGCTTTTTGTAGACTCTTGTCTTCATTTTTATTCTCTATGCAGTCAACACAAGTGTGGAAATGTGTTTTTTGACCTTATTGACCCTGATCAAAGTGTCTGGCTTCAACAGCAAAAAACAAAAGAGCAGACATATTATTGCTGACTTCACACAGTATTTATATATAAATATGTGTATGATTCATGCTAGCTTTGAAAATAGTTCATGTTTATTTTCATTATTGAACAAATTGACCACTTGTTATAAATTTTGCATTACGGTTTAATATATTGTAAATAAATGATGGCAATGTTTTAGGATGCCTTGAAAACTGTGTTTTGCTGCTGTGTGTCTTCAGTTCACGTCTTTCCATTTACACTTAAATATGGACTTTTGATGTGCTTTTGTTCAATGATATCCAGAGGGCACGCAGATAAAACAAATAGGGAAACCATGTTGTTTTTCTGATGCATCCACTTTGGTGTTTTCATCTGCTTCAAGAAATGTCAACAGCAGCATTGACCCAGTGACTGCCTTAAAGGGACAAAAAAAAACCACTGATTTAGTATTTTCTTTCTTTTGCCTGTAATTTAAGCAAAAAAAATAAGTATGTTCTGCTCCAAAGCTCCAAAGTAAGAAGTAATAACAATAATTAGCTCTCCAGAGATCAACACATTTCGCTGAAGGCAGCAGGATTTCTGTTCGAGAAATCCAGTTTGCATGATGATGAAGATGATTCAGAGTGTCAGTGTGATAAATACAGGCTTTTATTTCAAACGCACACATCAAAATCTTGCAAAAACAAATGGCCTCCTGCAGGACTCCTGTGGTTATATCCAGCGAGATGTAAGTTCAATCAAGTCATTTTGATTATTAAAGAAGGTTGGTTCTGACTGCTGACTGAGGTGTTTGACAGCTGATCAATTCTGTATCCTGCAAAATAACTTTTCTCTTGACTTCACTTAGGATGGCAGAGAACGTTTGATGCGACTTTTCTGAGGTTCTTTGCCTGCAGGTTTTAGCGGCGTGGCTCTAGGAATGAAAATGTGGGTTGGTTCAGACAAAAATATCTCAAACACTACTGGATGGATTGCCTTGAAATTTTATACAGACGTTCATGGTCCCTAGAGGATAAGACGAGTGACTGATATTCCCTGACTTTTTTTGCTCTAGTGCCACCCTGAGGTTGGCATTTATAGTTTGAATAAAATATCTCAACAACTATTGGATGGATTGCCGTAAATTTGGTACAGACGTTAATGTTCACTCATTCACTCAGGTGGAATTTTAATCATGTTGATCCATTGACATCATTAGGTCAAACTTTTTATTTGGCCAAGACTTTCCTTTATGACCAAATATTTGCAAAACTTGCTTTAGTGAACGTCAGCATTAGACATTAATTATGAGTCAGAATCAGAGATCCTTTATTAGTCTCACAGTGGAGAAATTTACATTGTTGCAGCAAAAGTGTACAGTGCAGGAGAGAGAAAAATAAAAGTAAAAATATAAATAAGTACCATGGTAAAACAAGTACATGTGATGACATGCAGTCACACTTCTCAGATAATAAGTACTGAAATAAGTTTAATGCAAGGGAAGTAATAACAATATTATACTATGAAAGTGTATATATATCTATATATTGCACATTGTTGTCGGTATTGCACGACAGTATTGCATGCCAGTGTGGTAGTAGCAGTTTGTGTAGTGGTCTACAGGGTCGGTGGTGGTTGTACAGTCTGACTGCTGCAGGAAGGAAGGACCTGCAGTATCTCTCCGTGAGACACCACGGGTGAAGCAGAAGAGGTGCAAAATCGTCAAATGTGGTTGTAATTTGTAGGATACTGGGCCACTTTAAGGGCACAAAAATGATCTACAAACAACATGAAAACCCCATTTATTTATGTTTTGATTTTTCTACTGGAAACAAAACCCACTTATGTGATCATGGCAGTGATACCAGCGAGAGAGTATAGCCAAATCAGACGCTAGGCAGCACGTGTCAACAGCATGCTCTAACGAGGCCTTCACTTTACAGCCATCTGAATGCTGCTGGAATGTTATTATCCTCTTACTCAGTGATTCCCAACCAGGTGTACTTGTTCCCCAAGGGCTACATGGAAAAATGTGAAGTTCAGCTAATTGGGAAAAAATTGAAATTATGATTTGATAATATATATCCACATATTTGTTTTTAGGAGAAACATCAACATACAAGTAAGATTACGAATGTGTGATCTTTATAGTTATTGTCCCAATAACGTACCAGCCATGGTAGTCTGAACCAAGACATGCCTCAGTTGTGCTGCAGCCTGCAGAAAGACTAGTTCAAGCTCAAAGTTAAGATACTGTGAATGGTCACTCCAAATGGCAGCAGTACAAATACAAACTAGGCCAAAAGTCCAAAAAACACCATTGAACAATACCATGAAGCATCCCTTCTATCAAAGGGGTCAGATAAAGGTGTACTTAGGCCCATCTGATAGGGCTCTGGGGGTACGTCGGACAAAAAAGGATAATTAAGTAATTAAGCACGATGCAAGGTTAGTGATAAATCAAGCACCAGCAGCAGACTGTTGCAAAATAACAACACAAACATCTGTACTGTTATATACCTTATACTGTGTGGTTATGCTTGCACAGCCTCACAGTTTATCTAGCAACACAGTCACCTGGAGGGTTGGAAACTGTGACAGTCAGGACACACTGGACACACGCAGTTTACACAGACAGTGGAAATCATGGGACTATTAAGGCTTCTTTCTCCTCATTACATCACTAAAACCCCTCCGGAAACCCCATTGCCACCAGGCCTCTCCGTGCCTTCAGCCAACCACAGGAGCTTAAAGGGTACCCCACTGCGTTTGTTGTCAGATAAAGTAGCCAGAGGCGGCAAATGTATGCGTAGACCTGTGGCTGCAACCAACAACATGATGTGGTAGAATCATGATTTCATAACTGTGTTGGTTTCAAACAACAATCAGTTATTTGTAGAATGCACACAGAATCAAGAGGATATGTAAGTTTATGCAGCCAACTGACGTCTAAATGTATGTAGAATCCTGATGCAACACTAGCACGGAGATTAACTTGGAGACCAGGAAGTGTGATGGCTTCAGCTGCTAGTTTGCATACTTTTATATTTTATACTCACAGAGACACAGTAATTATACAGAAGGCAGGATGTCTTTTTCCTCCAATAGTGGAAACTGTGTACCTCTCTGTGCACTTCATCTAGCCTTTCATTTGAATATTGACCAGGTCAAACATTTTGGAATGTTAGCTAATGTTTCACTTAATGAAATTGTTGAATATTTTCTCAATTAAGAGGACATTATAAATATTGTAAATAATATAATCAGTGGCGGTGTTTGGGGGATTTTTTAAAAATATATAAAACATCAAAGGTTGTAGCCTCAGACCCCCACTCGCCCCTGCGGGCAGTCTGTTCCTCCTTCAAGCTCAGGTCCTCTACCAGAGGCCTGGGAGCTTGAGGGTCCTGCGCAGTATCTTAGCTCCTCCTAGGACTGCACTCTTCTGGACAGAGATCTCTGATGTTGTTCCTGGAATCTGCTGGAAAAGAAACTTCCAGGACTGCCTTCTTTCACCTACGTAAATGCAAAAATCAGGCACATCCTGTCTCAAAAAGATGCAGAAAAACTAGTCCATGCATTTGTTATGTCTAGGCTGGATTATTGCAACTCTCTATTATCAGGCTGCCCCAACAAGTCCCTTAAGACTCTCCAGCTGATCCAGAACGCTGCAGCACATTTACTGACAAGAACCAGGAAAAGGGATCATATTTCTCCAGTAGTAGCTTCTCTGCACTGGCTTCCTATAAAATGCAGAATAGAATTTAAAATCCTTCTCCTCACCTTCAAAGCGCTTAATGGTCAGGCACCATCATATCTCAAAGAGCTCATAGTATCTTATCACCCTACTAGAGCACTGCGCTCTCAGAATGCAGGGTTCCTTGTGGTTCCTAGAGTCTCTAAAAGTAGAATGGGAGCCAGAGCTTTCAGCTATCAAGCTCCTCTTATGTGGAAC
>JAVQJL010006226.1:0-17301 GCA_036024295.1 Nannoperca obscura
CCCCCCCCCCCCCCCCCCCCCCCCCCCCCCCCCCCCCCCCGCGAGAGAGCGACACCGACAGAGACGAGTGAAAGACGAGCAGGGGGGTTGGAAACACCGGAGGGAAAGGTGGAACTCTCTTTAAAGTGCAAATTGATTAGAAGGGCTAGCAGCTGCGAGTGTGTGTGCAGCTGCACAAGAGGTCTATACGTGCATGAACGTGTGTGTTCCGTATTTAAGTGTCTTTTTTTTTGTATGTACACTGTATGTGCATTGTGACTTCAGTGTGTCCCTGCAACAGTGTATGTGAGTAAATGCATGTTTGTGGAGAGGTTGTTGGGTGCATCACTGCAGAAGTTACTATAGGATTGTGTCTGCTTGTGCAACCCTGTGGACACAGACGTGTGTATGTGTGTGTCCTCTGGTCTTCTTGGATGAATTCATGGGAAGGCTTATGGGTCTGCGAGTGTGTGTGTGTGTGTGTGTGTGCACACGTGCGTGTGAACACGTGCGTGTGATGCAGACAGGAAGACAGGGTCTGGATAATGGGGAGACAGAGGGCTCTGGTCTATTGGTATTCTGGCTCTCTGCCTGGCAGACAGAGGGAGAGTCTCTGATTGTGTGACACAGATGGAGGGGGAGGAGGAAGAAGAGGAGAAAAGAGAAAGATGAGCAGTTTTTGGTTGGGGGGGGCTGGACAGAGAGAGGTAGAAGAAGAGAGGCAGAGAGACACATTGTAAATTGAGAACAAAAGGCAGAGAGAAAGGTGAGGGCAGGAACAGAAAGCACCAAATAAATCTTTCTCAGCAGGGAACCCTAAAGAAGAACTGGCTTGTGGGGGAAAAGAGAGAGAAAGAGGCGACAGAGGTAAAGACAGGAAGTGAGTGGCAGTAATGTTTGAGCCTAAACCACCTCACTCATTAATGTTACCCCCAGTTTCCTGCCATATAGCTGCATTAGCAGCTTACTCCTCAAGCATGGGAGCAACCAGTTTTGTTGCCATATAAAAAGGCTAATGAATAAGATAAAGAACACTGAGCATGAGGGAGGAGGTAGGGATGTTTGTTAGGCATAATTTCTCACACAAACACACACACATAGATCCACTAGTGTGGCAACATGTCCTTTCCTCCCACTGTCAGAAATGATGTCTCTCAGTATACTGTCTCTGGCACCAGAACTGCCTCAGCATGGCATACTATTGCACACACACTAACCTGCACTATTTATCCTCTTAAATACCAATATATATTTATACTACTCTCTTGTACATGCCTGACCTGTAATGTATACACTATATTCATATCATACCTCCAGCTATTTATTCTGTATATAATGTCTATTTTTAGCATTAGTTTTATACTTATACCTGCACATGCTCCTACTGTACATACTGTGTAATCATATCCACCCCTCACTGTTAAATATATAACCTCTATAAATACAGTATTTACATTCCTCTGCACTTGTTGTCTTAGTAATTGTATTTCATGCAATATCAATGCAGTTGAATCTAACCTAAAAATAATTGAGTTTTAAATTACCAGAATAACATAATAAAAAAATGCTCACTTTAGTTAAAGCACATATAAACCAGCCCACACACACACACACACACACAAGTTTTTTCTCATTGTCATACCTCTATCCACAGGCACTTTTTTCTAGTATTTACAAGTCTATTACAGACCCATTATGGTCAGGCAGTGAGGGGCAGCTGCAGTATAATCCCAACATGTGGGGACCTACCTCCCTGAGCTGTGAAGTCATTCATATCAGACCTCATATGTCCCCTGATTGCTGGGTAGAAATAGCTCCACACAGGTATTAGCATATACACACACACACACACACACACACACACACACACACACACACACAGGCGCACACACATTCAGAAACACACTTGCACATACAGTATGTCTGTGTATATTAACACATTCAGCGCATAAGCACACTTTCATCCAAATGAAAGGAATAGAAGGTAAGAACTGCCACAGGGGGCTAAAGGTGACAGATTAGCATGATCTTTTTTCTACTTCACACAGTTCTTTCTCTCCTCCATCTGTCTGTCTCCCAGCCTTTTCTGCTCTCTCCCCCTCTAACTTCCACACCTAGTTCCTACCTCCTTTGTAGACAGAGAAACAGGAGAGAGATAAAAACACAGAGAGGGAGAGAGAGAAGTGAATGAAGAGGAAGAAAGTGAGGCAGAACATAGTGTAAGAAAAGGGAGAGATGTGATCACTCCTCAGAGTGCAAGACCCACTTTAAAGAACCTCTCATGAATCAGAGAGAGATCCTGTGTGTAGAAGAATTCATATTCAGAGAGGATTACCTTGTCACATCTCCAGAAGCAAATCTTCCAACACAGATCCAAACCTGACAGCTATGGAGAAGGAAATATTACATTTTACTGTTATAATCCATCTGTAAAATAGAACAGGAGAAGAGTGTCAGGAGTTTTTCACATTACCTAACTCTATTTTAACTTCCTGCACTGAGAGACAGATAAAGAATGTCAGAGAGATAGAGAACAATGGGCAGACAATGCTGAATGGTGTCATTTCTGTATTTGACACTGACAGTCATTGCAACACTACGGCTGATTTCTCAGGCTGAACTGAAACTGATCAAAAACCTGTATTTTCTTGAAACATTAGTTTAAACTGTATGCTTCTTTTATTTATTTTGAATTTCTCTAGTGCTCTTGTTAAGAATCAGCACACTGATAAAATTGTATTTTAATACACCAACACAGACAGTATCTGTTACTATTTATCCTCTGGTGCACAGCTGCATGTTTTTCCTTTGTACTCAATATAATTACTGTGAAATGTGTTGCTTTAAAAACAGTATCTCTTCCAATATTTTTGCACTTTTTAGCTGCGAACAAATATGCCAATAAAAGCTAAAAGTGTGCGTGCGTGTGCGTGCATGTGCGCGTGTGTGTGCAAGCAAGCAGGCAAATCTAGACACAGTAAGCAGATTTCACTGTAGCTTCCTGGCCTGAGGGGCAGTACTCTAAAAGGGCAGTCGGAGTGATCTGCATCACATTTCAGACCCAGACACACTTTGACTGAGAGACACACACTCACGCACACTCACAGACGCATAATGTATGCAGGGACACACACACACAACATTGTGCAACAGTGCTTGAGCCTGAAATGCCCTCATCCACCCACCCACAACCAATCGTATAACTGTTATTACAGCTAGAGAGAACATTCTTAACACATTTACGCACACATGAACACACACATCTCCAGATGGAAAAGCCTGAGGTAAGCTGCCTTTAAAGAGAAACTATAGGTTGAAAGTTAGAAGCACTGCAGATCTTGTTGTACTGTAGATAAGCACAAATCCACAAACCTCACAGTGTACAAACTATTTCTTTAGTAGAAAGAAAGTCCAATGAAAACTGTTCACTGTGGGGTCTGTTGGTTATTCAGAGTAACTTGAAATGTATTTTTGGAACATATACGTGGCTGTTGATTTTTTTCGTGTGGAAGTTAAAATCTTAGAGACATATCTCAAAACCTGAGCAAATAAAACCAAACTTATCTGCATGGATAGACACCACAAGGGATGTCAGAAAATAAATTTTTTTGTCTGTACTTGCTCAGCCACTGAAAATATTTGTTTCCACCAATAAACTGAATACATAGCAGCTTGGAAGAGCCCTACCAGATTGTCCTGTGAGATGGGATTATGCCCAGAAGAGCACGCAAGCGTCAATGAGCCAGATGTTTTCTTAATGGAATGCATGTAGCACAGGTGATTCAGTGTTGTTGGATTGTAATGCCGAGGGCCTCAGCATCGGATCATTTTGGTTTGGTGTAATTTGCTAGTTGCTATGCAGTGACCAACCACACAAATGTTAGAAGTGTTTGACAAGAAGGAGGTCTTCTTAGTTTTTATCATCACTGTAGTTAAGGATTCTGACTTTCTGTTTAAAATCTAAACACAATGATGACACACTAAAGTACTAAGTATCATTTTGACTAGTTTTCAAATTAAGATTTCACATACAAAACATATGATCAGTTATAGATATAACATTTGCTTGCAAAAGCATTAAAGTATCACATGTTAATGAATCAATTATAAATATCCAATGTGATAACACAAGGGCCATTCTGCATAAGAGGTATTTTTACTTTTGATTCTTTCATTATATTTTGTTGCTAACACTAAAAGTTATATTTTTAATGCAGGACTTGCTGAGGTATTGCTACTTTTACTTAGGTGAATGATCTGAATAGTTCTTCCACCGGTGGGTAAGTGAAAAAATACTGTAGGATTTTTGTTAAACTTGGTTGAACCAACCCTTTAAAATCGATTTTGGATACAATACTGCCTTTTTAAAACTGCAATTGGAAGCTGAAATTACTTCAGATGAGCTGAAAACGTTTCCAGAGCCGGAGAGCACACCAAGCCACTGATAATGCATTGAAGAGCTTAAAAAATGCATTTGGTCTCAGTAGGAAAGACCAACCAGATCTCAATGCCACTAAAGGACGACCTCACGGCCGCTTTCTCTCTGCAGAACCCTAGTAATTCGTTACCTTTGAAGAGCAATAAATGTGAGCTGTATCACAAATCACACGGATCCCGTAGTCTGCGTGTTATTTAGTTATTTATGCCTCATGGAGAAATGGCTCTCCAGTCCTCCCGAGCAGCATTTATTAGTGTCACATATGGAAGATTTCTCCCCTCAGGTTGTCATGCCAATGTGGGAGTGCAGTATGAGTTTTTAAATATGTTTGACTGGAAGGGAAACAGAACTCTGCAGAGTGTGTAAATGAATGTGTGTGTAAGAATTTGATCATGTGTTCATGTGCAGCATACTGGAGCGTGCATATTTCTGTACCCAGCATCTTTGCTTATTATATTATAATAAGAGTTATGCTTCTGTGATTTATTTATGCAGTTATGAGAGATGAAGTGAGTGTGTCCTTGTGTCCAGAAGCATACAGTATGTGTGGGTTCATATATAGAGCATGCACCTTCATGTGGCTGATGTATGGCGTTTGTGTGCCATACATGTTGAAAAGACACATTATCCACAAGGTCTTTCTGCAAGTTCCAGGGAATCTTTGAAAAGTGAGACAGAGAAATCGAGGGTTAGCAGGAGAGGATGCCCAGACATGAAAGCTTGCCGTAATGGAGATAATAGGCTCTGGATCGACGAGTGGAGGCCAGTAAATTAATGGGCCCTCCTTGACACAAAGTCCATTTGTTAGTTTTGAAGCGTTGTGACAGTTAATTACTGAGGGTTGGCTTCAGTGGACCACTCCACTTAGGCTGCCTCAGAGAAGAAAAACATTTCCTGGTGTGTTAAGAGACAGAGAGGACGGCTTTAGGTGCTGTGCTAAGAGTGTGTAGGTTGTATGCTTTTCTGCCTGTGTGATCCATCTATAGGTGTATCCAGGCAACAAAAATCTCCCCTATAATTACTAATTTAAAACACTAGATAATATAATTTGCATCCTGTGTCTCAGGTTTAGACTACTTAAACACTTGAAGGTGAAAGAGAGATTGCAGTTTTGGTTAAATATTTTAAAAGTCGCCTTAACAAAGAACCATAAAGACACAAATCATGCTTAAGTTGCCACTTGTAGATCTTGTACGTTCACTGAAATATATTGACAGTGAACATTTATGAGAGATTTTTCATCAGGGAGTTTGCTGATGCGTTCAATGTATACGTTCATAATATGTATACCTCATTGTAATTATTTAAATAAATGTCGGGCAACATTACAGCTCATTTAATATTTATTTTGCTAATAAATGTGGATTGACCTTGAAAAACAATTCCCTTCATGATGTACAGTTGCAGCCATTGTTGCACAAGCAACATCTAAATTGTCAAAGCTGAAGTACTTTACTTACTTACTGTTAGCGTGGTTTCACATGTCTGAATAGCTGGTGCCGCTTACAACTTAGATTTTTTCAGCTATATAAAAAGGTCTGGTGCTTATAGACAAATGTTTCTGCAGTTGTATGGAGGTATTTTTGTGTATTTTTTAAGTAGTCAAAAAAATTGAGAGAAAAACTTTCCACACTTTTGTTTGCAAATCCAAAATTTCTGCTTGCAAATCAAAAATTTCTGCTGGCAAATCTAAAAGTTCTGCTTGCGAATCTAAAAGTTTTGCTTCTGGTTCAGCTGTATTCCGTGGGCGGGACCTCTGCTGAAAGAAGAAAGACATGATGAAAGATGAAACATTTTGGATTCGCAAGCAAAACTTTAGGGTTTGCAAGCAAAAGTGTGGAAAGTTTTTCTCTCAAACCATTTTTTTGACTGCTTAAGGAAGACACCAACCTCCATATGGTTGGAGCTAATCAGAGCTTTGTAGGAAGAATTAAGAGTGAGGACGCCATCTTTATGTCCTAGAGCCAAAACACAGTAAGAAACAAATTGACTACATTACATAAATACAATATTAAACTTAATAATGAGGCGAAAACTACATTTGGTTGCAGTCTAATCATCAGGCCACACAGATGGAAGTAATTCATCAATGCCATCTCCACTGTGAGTGATTGCTCAGTAGTGTGTTTGTATGTGTTTTTTACAATGCATGAAGCAATGTTTCAGCTTTTACAGTTTGTAACTGTAAAAGCTAAAAACTGTAATTGTTGAGAAACATTAGTTGGCTACTGTCACATAAGATGGCGAGAACCTGCTGCTCTCTGTCACAATATACACTAATCTTCAAAAGGACAAGTGTGCTGTCTGTTGGTTTCTTGGCTGTTGATACTTTAGAACACGGCATAAACACACCAGTCTCCAGAAGAAACGTGAATCCAAATGTTCAAAACTCTCATCCTTCTGTCTGAAAACATCTCTGTGTGGTCTTGCAGCAAGCTTTATGTTTAACTAGTGCTTAGCACTCATGACTCTGTCCCCGTTTTTCTCAAAAACAATCACAAAGTAGTCATTTGTATTCCGGTTGAGAAATAGTTTCCAAAGAATACCAATTAGTTGTACTTTTTTCATTCTGACTAAAGGCACTGAAAAAGGTTATCTGTGCCTTGGAATGCAGACCCAGTTTGTTTGTGTGAAGGTGTGTGTGTGTGTGATTGAAGTAGTTCCGCTGTGACATTCTGGATTTGGTTTTTCTTAAAAGTCTTGCTGGCAGTTTTACACTGCATCTAGGCCAATAAAAGAAGAGAAATCCGTTTTTAGTTCAATCAAGTTAAGCTCGAGATTAAGAGCCAGGAAGGAACATTTTGTTTGTTTATCAGCCCATTCTGTGTCTTTAAATGAATTGGCTACATTGTAAAAAGTTTGCCCATTATTTTTTGATTAAGACCTTAGCGGGAAAATAGTTCCCCTAGTTGTTAAGTTATTCTAAAAGCACATTTAAAGTGTTCCTTCAATAGATCAAATTCTAACTACAACTAAAGCCAAATAGTCACCATTCTTTCATCCAGACCACACTAACAAGGTTATTGAGTTTCTATGTTGAATTTTATTTCCATGCCTCACATAATTTTGTGTGAGTAGGTGTCACATTTTTGAAATGGCAAACATCTTATTTCAGTAAAGCTCTCCAAATGTCAAACTAAAGTGAAAGACTGATTTAACTTTGGTCACAGTGATCTTGGCAAACAGACACTGTTACAGCCTCCTGCTCAGTATTCACTGACAATGGGAAACTCTCAGTGGAACAAAGCTGCTGGTAAAGCCTTCAGAAGCTGTTGTCTGTGATACGCTTGGGCATTTATCTACGTAGCTGATATCGAATGATATAACAGATATCATTACTTATGTTTGTCTGTTTTTGTTTTTAGATACTTAATAAGTATTGGCAGTTTGGATTGGTTCCCTTTTCTGTTTGGATTATTACTTGACTACTATTACTTGCACCTTCAGTAATGGTTCCACATTACTGCTGCAAACTGTCAACAGGCAGATCTAACCCTAATAAAACAACCTTGCATTTTTGTCAAAAAAGAAAGTTGTGTATTTTTATTTGCTCAAATATGAAAGAAAAGATTTAAAAGAAATGTATAATTGTGTTACTTTTAAAGGTCTACCTAATTACGAAGAACAGGATGAAATAGAAGCAAACTCGAACAGAAATACAGTTTAGAGATAAATAAGAAGTTTGAAATAACCCTTTTGCCCCTCTGACCCTGTCAATAATACTTTTTTTTCACCTTTCATAACTGAAACGGTTAGTCGATTGATCATTTAGTTAGTGAACTATGAACTTGGTATTTTTCAAAGTACGAAACTTGCTGGTTCTAGCTTCTAAAATTTGGAGATTTACTGTTTTATTTGGTTTTATATGACAGTAAACTGAATCTCTGTGGGATTTTAACTTCTGGTCAGACAAAACAAGACATTTTAAGTTGTCACCATGGAATCTGGGAAACTGTGATGAATTTTTCATCTTTTCAGACATTTTATAGACAGACTGACACCCTTAATTTATACCATTAAAAGAAACATGGAGTCGTAAATGTCATTATTTATGTTGTACCTCTTTTCTTGGTGTGAGGGAAGAAAAGACAAGCTAGTTTAAATAGCTCTGGAACCAATATACTGTTTACAAACAATGCCACTGTAAAGAGCAAGTGGGAGCACATGAGAGAAATAGATTGGTATCTGTGCACATGCTTGGAGGAAACCCAACAAAATTATGTTTATGTTCTATTTATTGTCTGGAATAACCAACAATTGCCTTTGTTCTGCCTGAGGCTATGTATGTGTTTGGCTGAGAGAGAGTTACACTGAGATAGAGTGAGAAATCATATCGGGATAGAAAATGTCTCCAACTACACTCAGAAAATCTAAGGAAGAGAGGCTGAAAAGGGAGGAAGTGAAAATGAAAAAGATACAAAGAGAGAGGGAGAGCTGCAGACAGAGTTAAGGAGGGGAACTCCACTCATTATTCAGCAGGCCCTTCAGATCTCAAACACTGTCAAACCTCCTCTGTGTTGAAAGAGGAGAAAATAAATGTGGTAATAATTCCAGAATCCATTAGAAAACCAGTCTGACCCCCTGCCAATCAATAAAGTGGCAAAGCTCAGCTCATATGTGCTCCACACACGGTGGGCAATGTTTCCTTACGCTATTTCCAATCATAAAAATGATGATAATGCAAATAAGCTCCTTATTTCAATGTTCTCTGTTGAAAGTGTTCTATATGTGCTTTATTAAGTCAGTTTCAATATTTACTATGACCTGTTAGTTCAGTAATCTCACAGTTTTTCTCAGTAGGTTTTTGTTCAGCGTGCCCTAAATTCATCTGTGTTTATGTCATTTAAATAAATGATCTTGTATCAAGTTAGAGCCGCACAGAAAGCCCACGGCATTTTAGTGGACTCCCAGCACTATCTACACACCACTGCGAGGCACTGGGAGCTTTGACTGGCAACAGATTGGTCGCTGATGTGTTCTAAGTCAAGGAAAAACGGGAGAAAACTGCCTGCCTGTTCAAACTCACAAATCTCATATACAAACTACTCTGCTGTAGCCTCCGAAGCCTCAGATGAAGGCAAAAACAGGTTTAATAGGACTGTTTAGGTCAAATAATATGTTTCTGTCTGAGCCGCTAGTGCACCAATGTGTGAGCTGAGTGTTGGTAGGGAACACCAAGGCTGTCAACACCAGGGAAAGCATCCAGCCTAAACTACAAGAGGGCTGTGGAGCAGTAACTCTCAACTGACTGTAGAGCACTGAGTGGTTTTACAAGGAGCAGCAGTGTGTGCAGCAGTGGCACCATGGAGAGCTCCTCTCCTCAGAGTGCAAGCACTTGCCCGCTGATCCGTACGCTGTCTCAGGACACTGCTTTTAAAACAGGAGCAGCCCCACTTTTTTCCAGCATCACAGACATAGATGTTAAATCATTATCCAGGGACAGGTGACGCATCAGCCCTTTCTTAGCAAACCAGAGCCATGTTTTACCCATTCACAAAGTGCAGTTCTTCCTCTCTTGTCTGCTGAAGCTGGTAGGAACTTCACCCCTTGATCAAGGGCAAGTCTAAAAGCTGCTGAGTGAAAGGCCAGTTTTTTCAAAATCACTCTGGGGATTCAAACCAACAACACTTCCTGCACAAGCTTTTGAGCTCTAGGCTATTGTTACCCTTCTACTAACGTTTGATTTAGTAGACACCAGAGAAATACCATCTGGAAATAAGAATCATGCAAAAATTACCAATTTCACTGTGGAACAGAAATGAAGGTAGAAAATGTTTGTTTGTTTTTCTGTACTTTCTCTCTCTGGTGCGTTTGTAATTGAGACATCAATCCATCTCCCTCCATATTTGCATTGATTTTTCCTCCCTTCCCATCTCCACACAAACCTATAAATAATATTATTATTGTATTACCATAGGTGGGCCAGAAGAGTTGCACACTATGTACATGTATTGTAAAAACAAGAAACATCTCTGAAGAGCTGACATGCTGTAGCTATTAAAGGCATCTCAAGTATTTTCACTGGTAATTCAGCAACTAAGGAGTCCTCAGGGATTTCAGGGTAATCAAGAGACTTAGTAGTGACCTTTACAGGGTTCAGACATGTTTGGAGGTCAAACTTACAAAGGGCCACCTAATTATTCCAAGTTAACATTGATTGCAGACTAACCACAAATTAAGCCCAGTCTTAATTGGTAATCTCCCAGACAGGCAAAATCCTCTTATTATTGTTATTTTACTTAACTTTTATCTGTTGGGAAGATGCTTTCTTCTCCACAGTAGTTTCCATTTTGTGGAACTAATCAGAATCAAGACAGAGGAGTGAATTCATTCTAGTTATGTCTGAGATACTTTTTTGAATCTAAATACATACTTTATGTCAATGTCCCAGACCAACCAAAATATGTTAGAATCAGACAGTTTTGCGTGGTCACCGGTGGATTTATGTTTGATGAGCAGACAGAGAAAGCCCAATCCATAATTCAAGGAAGTTGACTTATAGCTATGTCTATAATCTTTACACTTAAGAGTAGGGCTCATTTTCTGTATTTCCTGAACCAGCACACACACATTCAAGTACACACATTCATGTGCATGGCGACGAACACACTCTTAGCCATTTGTTACAGTGATTTACGAACAGCAGGATTGGGAACTGATGACTCGTAGCAGCCCCGATGTCATCCAAGGATCCTCCTTTTCCTTATTCACAGCTTTACACACACACACCAACCCAACCATTCATATCCACCCCCATGTTATCCATTTTCATTTGCAGAATTTATACCCTGCACCGTAGCTCTTGGCCTGCTGGTTTAAATCCATAAGTTGATTCACAGCTGATGCAACCCAGTATTGCTGTTGTTTTATTCTCCCTATGATTGGTGGTTTACAGGTTTATTACAGAAGTTTGACATATCTTTCCAAGGGTCAGTGGGCTTATTGCTGGATATACCGTAAATCCTCACTATGATTGACGGAGGATTATGACTGCGCTCGCAATAGTCTACATATAGAGGTACGTCCAAACTGCAGGAGACTGTTGAGATGTAAATACAATGCTGTAGAGGTGTGAAGACCATCTAGTTTGGATGGTGTTTTTAAACAAATACAAGGTTGATATGGCCTTCAAGACTATAAGCCCTTTCTCACTGGGGAAAAACATGAACGTTAAGCTGTAATTTAAGGAATAGTTTGACATTTTATAATATGCTTATTTGCTTTCTTGCCAAACGTGAAATACCAGTCAATAACACTCTCATATGTGTGCACTAAAGCCAGGAGGCGATTAGCTTAGCATAAAAACTGGAAGAAGTGGGAAAAGCTAGCCTGGTTCCCTCCAAATAACAACACCCCTACAGCTCACTAATCTGGTCTGTATGTGCTTTGTTTAATCTCTATTAAATATGAATACAAGACAAGACAAGTTGTTGTTTTATCGAGAGTTACGTGCTCTATTACTATTACTTGGCAAACAACAGCTGGGCACAGTGACTTCCTGGAGTTTCTGCTGGTTGCCTGCAACATCAGGGTAATGACAAGACTAAAGTAAGCTAAAATAATCTCCTCCTGGCTGTAGTTCCACAGCTTGAGCACAGCCATTAAAGTGGTATCAATCTCCTCCCTTTAACTCTCAGCAAGAAAGTGAGTAAGCTTATTTTTCTAAATGTCAAATTTAAATGTCCTTTAAACTGAAATTATGAGAAGTAAATCAGCACAATCGTACTGGTAGGCCATTCTCTGGGGTCATGGAAGAAAGACCCTGGGTGTAAGAAGGGAGAAGTCTGGGAGGCCAAAGGGAAAGATGTTCTGCACATCTCTGGGGCTCTGATCTCTGTGGTGATGAGATGAGTTAAGTGAAATATTGTAGGATCTTGTTTGTGAGTCAGAGTAACATGATGCGTGAGATCGACAAGCAAATTGATTCAGGTATTTTACAGAATGTTGTGGTGAAGTTTCATCCATCGCCTTCAACCATGAGCTTTGTTTAGCGACAAAAAGAAATAATTGTCTTCGTGTGAGGAGCTCAGGTATCCGGAAGGACCTCAGATCGGAACTGCTGCTTCTTTGCATTAACAGAAGCCAAATGAACTGGCCCAGGAATCTAACCTCAATGCCACCTCCCTTTGGAGGTATTCTGGGCATGTTCACCTGGTAGGAGACCCCTAGGCAGAACCAGAACACGCTGGAGGAATGCCTTTATCCAGTCATGAAATGTGGTTACATGGTCTCAAGTTATTGCGCTAGCGCAACTGCTACAAGTATCATCATTCAGATAGGACTTACATATTGTTGTTCAGTGTAGTAAAAAGATCTAAATTTATGTTTGAATTTTATCGCTTTAACACTTTAATGCTGTTCCATAATGACAACAGTTCATACTATACTATACAGTACGTTACCTAATGGTCTCCAGTTGGTTGAAGGCAACACATAAAGGAAATGGAGTAAGTAGAGTAGAGGTAATGAGTCAGGCAGCCCTGAGCTGCAGAGGGGGGACCCATAAAGTCTGAGATTGATGGAGTTTTTTAATGTGTCCAGAGTCACATCTTGTTAAGGGCCCCTATAATTCCTACCAGTGCCTGTGGGATAGTATCACTTCCTCAAATCAAACTTCAGGTTTATGACAGTGGGAGAAGGGTCAGAAAAGGACAACATGTCTGAATTGACTTAGAGGCAGATGCTTTAAAAACTGCATCTGCTCTTCAAGATTTTAAATTCTAAACATATTTTAACATACATTGCGGCATGGCAACCAGTGGATGTGCTTCAAATGAGAGAGATCTTTGAAATATAATCCACCTATTACCTCATTAGCAGCCTAATATCCACATCCACACATGCATTTCAGTGGAAGCAGCTGTAATACTGATGTTATATCTCTTTTTTGGTAAAGGACACACTGAAGGGTATATCTGCTACATTTTTTATGAAATGGAATTCCACCCACAGAGGATGAGACTGGGGTCGAAGGGAACAGTACAAAGTACAAAACAAATGATGAACAGGCACTAATCTCAAACAACCTACAGTTGAGTATTTGCATCCGGGCAATTGCAGTTTACTCTGAATGTATTTGTGTTTGTATGCTCTAATACCACACACTCATACACAATAAAATGTCACTGGTAATGATCTTTTTCAACTTCTTTGACTGTGACATTTAAAAATCTTTGGAAAGGCAAGGCCAGTTCGCCTCCAGGGTGGTGCAGAAAACAGTAAAGCCAGTCACACTATTGTTTGCAATTTTAATTGCTAATTTGATAGCGGGGGACGAGATTAGATTTGGGTTTTAATTTTTTCAAAGGGAAGCAAAATCGGTTGGTGCTTGTGCTCCCCAGCAAAAAATTCAGCTCTGCCATTCATTGTTGGTGGTATTCTGAGCTGCATTGACTGCGGCACAACAGTTAATGACTCAGCAGAACAGAGGGCATCCTGGGAGGGAAGGATAGGGAGCTGTTATCCAGAAAGAAGCTTCCATTCCAAACTTCTATCTATTGCTCTCCATTTGAATCAATATGAGTTAGAAAGAGCAAAAAAAGATGCTGGGGAGGTGTGAAGAAGAGAGCAAGAAAACAATTGAAATGAAATTCTGGATTTACTTCCAGAAGGAGTGTGGAGTTTTCAACAAGAAAACACATCAAAGTTTTCCAGCAGACTCTGGTTTTCTTTGTTCTCCTCACAAGGCTCAGGACTTTTGTCTCTGTCTCCCTGTGAGTCAGCAGAGCCAACTAAGCATCAACCATTCACTGACTAGCATCACATCGTAGGGGAACAATGAAAATGGTTTCAAACATAGCTGGTCATCTCTTTTTCTGTCTGCTCATGAGTCGAGCAGAGCCTCAGTCTTTAAAATAATGAGAGTGAGTAAGGGTAATTGGCCATCCCAAATTAGAAGAGGAGTGAAATGCCAAAAAAAGTAGCAAAGAAGTAATAATGAGTATGGAATCATTTCAACAAATGAGACACTTCAAAAGCTGACATTTTAAAATGATCTGACGTTTTAGGCCCATTTTCCAACACACTTTCCATACAGGGAAAAGGCTTTAACATAATAAAGGAGGCATACTGTGCTGATATCTTTAATCTTTGAATACATTTTATTCAAACTCACAAAGATTTTCAACATGTCATCCTCACCTAAAGTGACCTTTTTTTTGGAGTATGTTACAGCCGACTACGGGAATGATATATGAGTTGAGGCCACACAACATGAGATCGATTACTTGATAATAAAAACAGCGGTAATTAGAAGGACGGCATAACAAACCGTAACGAGAAAGCTGTATCAAAATCTCATCTCAAATATGAAATTAGAATGTTCCATCAGGAAAGACCAAACTGAATATTTTATCACTATCTGGGATCCTTTGAAGTAATCTAATTTTGTGAGGAGCAGAATTGGCAGGCAGATTAACATCCTAACCTTGTAAAATGTGGTTGCAAGATAAGCACCCACATTGCATGAAATATGAAAACGTAAAGCTCACAGGGAGCATGACGGATGTACAGTGTGGATATTATGTTTCCTGTTGGGGTTGCACAACATTAATGTCATTACTGCAAAATTATTCTTTACTGTTGCTTGACTTTAGAAGTATGTGGGATGTTCATGGTGCCTCGGTATACCTGCATACACAGGTTGTATACCCTGTCAGTTCTAATCATTGTTGGTGTACTTAGACCCTGATAAAGATGGTCTTTTATATTTACCACTACCAAGTAGGATGCTCAAAGTAGATTGTCATGGGTCAGATTATTACATTTAATGTATAACTTGTTGCTTGTGGTGACAAACTCACAGAAAGTCAGACAGAGAAGGAGAGGAGAGAAAGAGGAATGGCATGCAACGAAGGTCAGGGCACCTTCTACCAAGCATTTTTTGTGTCTTTCACTTTGGGTAGTTATTTTACCCATTTTGTCCTTTTTAAAATATTGAAGAGTGCAGCTTTAAAATTTGATGTGACTGAATGGTGGAACTCTCTCATTTGCTTCAACTACAACTACTGCTTTTCCGTATTTGTGTACTGTGTCAACACATGAATACCAAGGTATGGTGCTGTAACAGCTGGTCCCTACCAGCTAGGTTCATTAATAATTATACCACAATTAATGTCGGCAGCCACACATAATCTCTTTCACATACACACAAAAAAAAACATAGAAAAGATCTGGCCCAGACTGGCAGAACAGACAGTGCTACTGTTCAACATCCAGAACAACAATGCCTCTGAAGCATTTTTCCTGGATCACTGGCACTTTATGAATAGCTAGGCATGGAAGCAGAACCTGAATTATTATAAGCAGAGAGAGAGAGGCAGAGAGGGCGAGGGAAGACACAGAGGCAGGTGGAAGGACAGATTAAGATAGAAGAGAGATGGTGATAAAAAAGAATGATAAAGTCACGAAGACTCAGTCAGGAAGACGGAGATAGAGAGTGAGAGATTCATTTTGAGAGAGGATTACCTAACCATTCAATGTAGATCCAAACCTTACAGCTATGCAGGTGAAAAATATTGCTTTGACTAAAAAAGTATAATCCGGCCCTTAACATAGATATAGTAGCTGCAACACAACAGAAATGTTGATCTCTTCTAACCTTGGCTTAAAAACCCAGAGATATGGACCAAGAGACAGACAAAAGAGCAGGAGAGGTTAAATAAAACTACGAAGGCATTAAAAAAGAGACGAGCAGGCAGAAGGAAATGCATGCTGGCAGATAGAAAATGCTCCAGAAAAGACGTGTAACCGAATAACACAAAGAACGGTAAAAACACCATCCATTAGTGCTGATGCAAACACTTACTCCAATAAGTCCTCTGCCATTGATTTCACAGCCAGAGAGAATTTGTGTTCGATACGCAAGTTATTCAGCACGGCCATTCACTGTGACCATCTCAGCTAGGTTAATCAATTAAAGTTAAAAATCAAATCTCATTTAATTTTGCCAGACCAGGCCCCTCAGTGGGAACAGAAAAATGGAGGGAGTTTGAGAGAAAACAGAGATGTAAAAAGAAAAAAATGTGGGAAGGCAGAAGAGAAGTGTGGATAGAAAGAGCAATGAAGCAGTGAGATGTGCTCTTTTTAGTCGGAGCGGGTCAAAGCTGAGCTTCAGCTTCAAAATTACAACTGACAGCTGCTTCTGTCCTGGTTTGTCAGTCAGGAACAATCTTATTCATTTAAACAACAGTCTGAGTTATGACAAGTTGACAGTGAAGTGGCTTCTCATGAACCAAAACTAATTGGGGGCAAACATAATGTAATTCTGTGAGGAGAAAAGATGCTGTGACTGATGAAAAAACAAAAAACAATGGCTCTCTCAACCAGCATGACTCAGTTTTACATTTGTACAATATCGGATCGTCACTATGTTTATAATTCGTTTCGTCGATATATATATACACACACACACACACACTGTAAATCCATACGCACAATTAAATATACATATAGACATATATCTGACAGGTGCCATTGTAACGAGGTAATCAATGATCGGTGTATATGATGTAATTATGACGGTTTTTCAAGTGCACGTGTGAGGCAGATGAAATTGCAGTTTATGTCCAAATTTGTGGCAATGTTTGCCCATCTCTCTCACGCCAGTTTCTTCCCTTCCGCAACCGGCCTCATCAACATGACTCTGACACTGGTTCATCCATAACCCCCCCACACACACACGGACACCACACGTTATTAACGTTGTTTAAATGCTTCATTGCACAGCTCTTCTTCTTTTATTATTATTGTATATTGTCTATTTTGCTTTTATTTAATCTTTTTTATATTTCTGTATATGTACATATTGCTCTTGTTGGCACCCACGCACCAAAACAAGTTCCTCGTATGTGAATACATACTTGGCAATAAACCGGATTCTGATT
>JAVQJL010006232.1:0-35849 GCA_036024295.1 Nannoperca obscura
TGATAAAAATTAAAACCTATAATTAACCAAACACCAGAAGTGTCTAATCACGTCTCTAATGTGCAAGACGCGTGATCAATACTTTAATATTGTTAAGCATTGCAGGACATTCATTGTATGAATCACAGAAAAATGTCTAAAGTCATGGCATCAGGTCCTAAAGTTTACATTTTGCATCCAAACACAAATAAATGTGTTCAGTCCAAAGCCCGGCTGTCTGTCATATGACTACTTACAGGAGGTCAAAGGGCCCCTACCTTTTTCATTCATCATGCCACATATTCTTACCTCTGCAGACCTATTTAATACTCTGGTCTATAATCAGCTGTCAAAAGGTTGGTGAAAGTGAGTGTAAGTGGGTACAACCTTTATTAAAACTCAGTTGACGATCATTTTAGCATGTTATGATGGTGGACTAAGAAAACTGAGGTATTTTGTCCAATTTGGGTATGTGTTTAGACAATAGTGCTAGCCATATGTATGAATACAAATAAGGGCCAAATAGCTGGTTTCTGTAACATCTGGCGGCTACACAAATAGTGATCCACGCAAGTGAGCAACACATCTTCTAAATTGCTGCATTTAGATGAATTACTGCTCTGGTATAGGCAAAATGAGTAATCCATATATCAACATAAGGGCATCGCCACATCATTATTCAAAGTACAATACTGGAAGCCAATATAATTCACAAGTATTTTAAAACAGGCTAAAACTACTGTATAACAAACAAGACCTACATCTCGATTAGTAGTTTTCTGATGCTGTTAAACGCTCAGTAATGTTTTTACCCTGCAGTAAAGCATTACATTTCTTTCTAAATAACTGAATTAAGACCGAAATGAGAACAAATTTAGGGATTTGGTGAACAAAATCAAACGTGCTCATTTAAAAGACTGTGGACGCCCCCGGTGACTCCTCCTCCCGAGCAGCGGGCCAATGAGCTGAGCGGGGCGGGTCTTCACTGTGCTGGAGGAAGAAAGACCATTCTATGTTCAACCGTTAATCGCCATTTTGAGGAGATTGACCTGCAAACACCGGTAGGAGGCGGTTGTTACGCAGCAACTCTTTAACGTTTTAAGTGTTTTAAGTTTTCGCTGATATAAGGATCAATGTCTCGATTTAACGGTAATCGCGGCGGCCTTGGAATGAATAATTTCCAGCAACGCAGAGGCGGCGGACCCGGCCCTATGCGGGGTGGGTTAATGGGAAACCCACATTTCAGGAGCCATCCTTTCCAGAATCAGAACCAAAATCGGAGGGGAGGGAATAATAACTTCAACAGGCAGCCCAACCAGGGCCCACATGTGACTCCCCAGAAGCCACAACAGAACCAGTCGCTGCCAATAATCCCTCCGCCGAGTCCCGGCCCAGCTCTCACAATGAAAGGCCCAATGCAGCAGCAGAAACCGGGACAGCAGGAACAACAGGAGCAGCAACGGACACCAACGACCCCTGTGCCCCAGCCGAAGATTCAGTCACCCCCACCGAAACCCAACATTACCTCCCCTCAACCTAACCAGGAAAACAAGAACCAGAACCAGCAGCTGAAGTCGCCGGTGGGAAACTCTAACGGGCAGAAGCAGCCTCCACAGCCGAGCCCGAAGCCAGGTCCACAGCAGGGCCCAAAGCCAGGACCACAGCAAGGCCCGAAGCCAGGACCACAGCAGGGCCCAAAGCCAGGACCACAGCAGGGCCCGAAGCCAGGACCACAGCTAGGCCAGAGGACAGGCCCTCCGCAGGGCCAGAGAACAGGCCCTCCACAGGGCCAGAGAACAGGACCACCGATGATGAGGCACAAACCTGAGCGGGAGGACCCGGAGAAAATGAGTACAAACAACGCTGATGCCCAGTCAGACGAGGGCCAGGCAAAGGTCTGTATTCTTCGTTTTCGGTTGCGAATGGCGTCGACAGCCATTGTTGTTAGCCAACGTTAGCTCGTGAACAACACGCTCGATTTGAAACGCTGCAGCCCGAGCGAGCGGTGTTTTCTTACTTTTCCTCGAAGGCTACTCGTCTTTAGTCGTCTGTTAATCGTCTGCAGCTAATGGCGGTGCTAGCGGTGACTGAACAACACACACACTCTAGTTTTAGTAGCTTTAGCTATCCGCCATCTTGTCCCAAATCCGTACAGTCAAGTGTTACGGTAAAACAAAGAAAAAGCAGTTTTTTTGTGTTTTACACACATTTACATTTGTTTTCTTGACAAATTTCGTGTTCAGTAATTTGCCGAAAAGTAACATAAGAATATATAGGACAGGCTCATTTTTCTTTTGAGCACCAACAACGTCTGGGGGATGGGCGGCTGGTCTGGCGAATAAAGACACATACCAACACGACAAATAATGTATATTATTCGCCTTATCTTATGTCCCTTATGCACGTTTTTCAATGTTCTTTTGTGTTTTTTCCCGTCTGAGCGAAACTATTATGTGGTTTAGCGCGGATATTTGAATTAAATGTTGTCAATCAACAGGCGTTTAGGGCGACACTGTCCATGCTGTTGAAACCCGGTGAGAAGACGTACACGCAGCGGTGTCGTCTGTTCATCGGCAACCTGCCCAACGACATCACAGAGGACGATTTCAAGCGGCTGTTCGCCAAGTACGGGGAGCCCAGCGAGGTCTTCATCAACAAAAGCAAAGGCTTTGGTTTCATCCGATTGGTGAGACACCATTACTGCAATACATGCAAGAGTCTCAGAAGATTTGTGAATATTCAACAGTTTGAATAAATAGTAACGCTAAATTAAATTTCTTGCAGGAGTCCCGTGCACTTGCTGAGATAGCAAAAGCAGAGTTGGATGACACCCCCATGAAAGGCAGACCCCTGCGTGTCCGATTTGCCACCCACTCCGCAGCGTTGTCTGTGAAGAATCTCTCACCGTTTGTTTCCAACGAGCTCCTGGAAGAAGCTTTCTCACAGTTTGGAATGGTGGAGAGGGCCATTGTCATTGTAGACGACCGTGGGCGTTCCACAGGCAAAGGCATTGTTGAGTTTGCCTCCAAACCTGCTGCTAGAAAGGCCCTGGATCGGTGCAACGAGGGTGTCTTCCTGCTCACCACGTAAGTGCAGCGGAAGTTCAAAGAGTGCACTTTGTGCTCCATGAGTCAATACACCACCAACAAAGATGTGCAGACCTTTGCTAATTTGTGTTGGTTTCTCAATTTTCAGGCAACCCCGCCCCGTTGTTGTCGAGCCTCTGGAGCAGTTTGATGACGAAGATGGTCTCCCAGAGAAACTGGCACAGAAGAACCCCAGATATCAAGCGTAAGCACATCACTGTTTGTCATGTTCACACCATACATTTGCCCTCTGTGCGAATAAGTGAAACCTTTTGAATTTCTGTTGTGTATAACAATATGTTGTACTTAAACCACTCTGATGCAATCGTCTTTGTTATGTAAATTATTAGCGCCAAGTCAGCAGATGGTGTGATGGGGTGGGAGCTTCAGGCATTGCAGCTGTTAAAAATCAATCTTCTGTGTGGAGTGGCAGATGCTAATCAATATAAACGAAGGGAAGGAGGAGAGATGATCTTGTCTGCATCGTTTAGAACCTCATGCTGGCAACTAACACTGATACTCGTGTTGCTTAAGTAGAATAATAATGAGATAATTAAATAAAAATATTGGCCAGTTTCAAAAATGCTTGTGAAATGGCTTTAGTGTTTCTGCTGACAAGGCAGAACTCAACACAGTGCAGATGCAATCGTGTAAATTTAACATACTGTATATTGTGGTGATTGTGTCTATAGAGAGCGTGAGGAACCTCCTCGTTTTGCTCGTCCGGGCACTTTCGAATTCGAGTACTCCAAGCGCTGGAAGTCCCTGGATGAAATGGAGAAGCAGCAGAGGCAGCAGGTGGAGAAGAACATGCGCGAGGCCCGTGAGAAGCTAGAGAGCGAGATGGAGGACGCTTACCACGAGCACCAGGCCAACCTGCTCCGACAAGGCAAGTGGTGTTTGATTTATCTTTATTGCTATTTATCACTGGTGTTCAAGTGGCACAATTTAATGTGTGTTTACTGTGTTTTCAGATCTGCTGAGGCGACAGGAGGAACTGCGGCGCATGGAGGAGTTGCACAGTCAGGAAATGCAAAAGCGAAAGGAGATGCAGATCAGGTATTTATGTTTGTTGCATTGTTTTCTTTTGTAATAAGAATTAATTAATGCTCAACTTGGATCACATTGGACGGATATTTTCCTTATTGTAAACAGACAAGAAGAAGAGCGACGCAGGCGGGAGGAAGAGATGATTCGCAAGAGGGAGATGGAAGACCAGATGCGCCGCCAGCGTGAGGAGAACTACAGGATGGGCAACTTCATGGATGTGAGTTAAACATAGCGTTAGAATAAAAGACAAACATAATATACAATGAAGCAAGAAACAATATTTGTCTGGTTTAATTATTATTTTTTTCTTTTTATTACAGAGGGACAGAGAAATGAGAATGAATCCTGGCGCCGCTTTGGGCATGGGTGGTAAGTTAGTAATTTCATTGAAGTTACTTATTTAGAAACACTGAGAACATGTATACCAGTTACTGATGAATGTCTAGATATTGAAAACGCCTCTCACATTTCACTTAAGTTATGGGAGTTAAGAAGTTCAGCACCTCTCTAGAACAGTTTAAATGGAAACTGAACATTATCAAAGTAGGGTGGGCTGGAATATTAGACCAACTAATACACTGGCACATGATGGTATATGCATGTAAAACAGAAGTCACACTGAAATCTAAATGTAATATACCATGTTTAATTATACAAAATCTGCTTTGACATCAACAGGCCACATTAGAATCTTTTATTTTAAGTGCAGACTGTATACTTGACCTGTTGGCACGTTGTGTCTGTTAGATATGCCCTTTGGTGCGTCCAACCAGAAGTTCCCCATGGGTGGACTGGGCTTTGAGGGACAGCAGGGAATGGGACCATCACCAGGAGGCTTGATGGGCAACGAAATGGTAACGTATCCCACTTTTTGAAAGATCAGTAGTTAATGTAGTTTGTGTTCAGCTTTCCTTTTTGTTGGAAAGACCTCCAGCTGATTTGAAACATAAAGGCCAGCTGGCCAAGCAGGACAAGAAAATATGAATGATTTGTGTTGCCAGCTGTTTTCGGAAGACTTGCTGGTTGTTGACTGTGACGGATACGCTGCCTGCCTGATAGGGTTTCTTTCAGTGGCGAGCCAGGCCCCCTCAGTTACCTTCATTGACTGCAGTCCAGCTACCAAACCGTCAACCTGCACTAAATCCTAAGAAATTGCTCTCCAGAGTGCTCTCTGACAGCTGTAGACAGATTTCAGTGGCTCTGCTCGCACACATCACACCGTTTGTGTAGTGGACTGCTATTGCAAGCCCTGTCTCATGTGAGCGGGACAGGCACTTTTTTTTTGACTGGGGGCAGAGTATCATCTATCAGTGTTTTTTCCCCCTAACTGTTGACAATGTGTTTAGTTTATGAATCACTTTTTTTATACTGTGCTAGCAGTTTCATGATCACCTGTCATGAGAAGAAAGGAAGTTGTGTCGTTCATCTTCTGTACCAGCTACCTTTTACTTTCTCATCAGTATCTTTTTTGTAACAGCATTTATAATGATTTTAGTGCAGGCTGATGGTATAAGGCACCCAGTCTTGAAAAATCTAAATTGTATATTACAGCAGGATTAATTGATGGGGGCAGGCGAAGCCTTGTGACCATTTGTGTTTAGGATGACTTCGGTGATCACTGGACTCAACTTGAGATCTATGCTTCTGGCAGAATAGTAGTACCACTGTTGTTTCTGGATTACCATTGACAGAGTGTGTGTAAGGAATGTGTGTAAACATTGTAGGACGCATTTCCAGAAACCTCCTAATCAAGGTTTGAAGTACCATATCAAAAGTTTGTGTTTACTGTACTTCAACATACCTGTGTAAGTGTTCACATTAGTAGTTTTGGACAGATCAAGCTTAGTTTACTCTTGCTAATAATAGCTTGGCCTAAGCTTTGGATTTTATTAAAGGTACCCTTAAGAGGTTTTAGAAAAGCCTTTTTAGGGACTGGAATTTGTTTTTAGGTTCAAGCTTGTTGGCAATGCAACAGTTTCACAAACCATGAAGTTGCATGAAGCATGCACCTTGACGCACTGTTGTTTAATAGTCACATGTGAATGTACAGCTCACTTAAAGTCTTGAATAATTTAGTAGGCTGAGCATATTGATGTTGGGTATATCTAGATCAAGATATATTCACAATCTACATTCTTACATTAGATTTATGTTCTGGTCTTATATTGTTCCATTGTAGCCTCCCAATGTTCCCCCTCTGTTGGATTGATGGCTTTTGAAACATACACTCTTTCTCACACTGTTCTAGTTTTACAGAACTTGTCTGAAATGGCATATAAAGTGCATAATGATAAACAAATTCCTTTCTACTAGAAACATGGTTGTGCTGAATGTCTTGTTAAATGTTTTACATTTTACCCAAGTGCCAATATTCTACACTTGTGTTTCTGGTACAGTTCCCGTGCTTCAGATTGTGGTCACATTGGGGGCCTTTAGTTAGATGTTTCCATTTTGTCAATGTAGTGCCGCAAGATGTGCTGTGATCACCGGACAGCAGATTAATACACCATCATTTCTTTTCAGGAAACTTTTGAGTCAGTTTTTTACAGAGGCACTTAACTTCATATCTTTTCTTTCAAAATTTTTATGGACCTATGAATTCATCTGGCAACAAAAGGAATATAAAAATGTCCTATTTGTAACCATATTTTTAAATATAATTTATAGTAAATGCCTCCATCACGAGGTTTAGATATTTATCTGTTGCCATATTAAATGATTATGAGGGGGTAAATATGGTCAGCATTTACTAAATGCTACACTTGAAAACGAGTAAGGAGTATGCTAGTCTTGGCATGCACTGGAGAGACCATACTAGGTAGGCACTGACTAACAAAAGCATTACCCTCTCTTCCTTTTCCGTATGTAACCTGTGGCACCTGTGGACCTTCATATTGGAACGAACGGTTTCTTCGGATGTGTCTCCTGCTGGTTGTTTTGTAATCTGCTCACAATATAAAACAAATTACCTTTTATTACCATACCTTTTTTTTAATTTTTTTAAATACATTTCCATATGGACATGAACTGTGTGCTTGCGCACTGAACACATCCCATACCTTATTCCTCACCTTCCTTTCTGCCTCCCTGGCAAATTGCCCCCCACAGCGCAACGAGCGCTTTGCCCAGGGCGGTCCTAGGGGAATGGGTCCTGGTAACCCCGGGTTTGGCAGGGTCCGCGAGGAGTTTGATGGTCCTTCTAAGAAACCCCGTTTTTAAACGCTGCTCTTTGACGCTCCCAGCAGCACCATTTGTATAGATTCTTCAAAACATAAAAAAGCATTTTTTGTATTTAAGTTTAAATTGTTGCTACATTTTAGCCTGACAATTTACTCATTTTATGACAAATATTTTCATTTTTTATTTTGTATTGTCAGTAGTATGGTAAGAGAGGTCAACCTCGTGTGGTCCGTTAGTTCTTTCTGACCCATGTATAATTTTCTTTTCTAGATGTATTATGCTCTGTGAGTCGCCGTGAAGTGATAATTGTAACATTTTTCTCAACTTTCTATGGCTGTGTTTTGTGCCATACATTTGGAGTCAAAGCATGTATTATAATAAAGAGACATTGGTTCTATCAGGACATACCTTTAATATTTATTCCTGAAAGTTGAAACTTACAATAGGTTCAGAAAGCAACCAAATCCTAACCATTGGTTGTTTGCACAAAAGAAATAATGTGGATTAATCTGCCACATTAGGTCTTAAAGGGTCTATGTGTTATCTCTGCCACAGTCCTGACCTCTTTTGTTAAGCAATGCGCCTTAACATAATCTTACATAAAAAAAATCACGCGCTGCCGTGTCTGAAGCATTTGCTTGCTACAAATGCCCCACACCATCCTTTGCTTTTTAACGTTTTTCCCAGTAAATATAGATAACTGGCTGGTACCCATTGCCTTTAGTAACTCTGCTTGTACAGTTGTGCTTCAGGAGAGCAGAAATACTACACATAGAACCTTTAAGAAAGTGTGTGTGTGTGTGTGTGTGTGTGTGTGTGTGTGTGTGTGTGTGTACATGTACACTCGTCTTACGAACACATTCTACAAATATGACGTACTTGGCCTGTCACTGACACATTAGTGTGTCAAGTGAGCATTTTTTGGTTATTGGCTACGTTTACATGCAGAATAATAATTTGAAAAAAGGAACACTGCACTCACCCACGTCTGTTTTCGTGTAGATGGACAGAAGGCATAAAACCTGCACTTCCTGTTAGTGTTGCCACCTTCATAGCAGCTGGACGATGTTTTTTTTAAATTGTTATGCGGTCTCATAACAACCCAGTTGCTACTGAGTTGCGTATTACGGTTTTGTTGACCCTGTTTGTGTTTGTATTTTTCTTAATTGGACCTCATTCAGCTGTTAGCCTCAGTTATGCTTTGAGATCGGTACAAAAGTGTAATGGAAGTTGTAGTTGACCCGTAACCTCACTTGTCCCCTAAGTGGCAACAATATAAATGTGTTCTTCTTGGATGTCAGTTGGCGCCTCGCTGCTGTCTGATGAATAAAAGAGATTATCCTTCACAAACCTGCACGTAAACGTAGTCATGTTCTGTTCTGTTAGGGACTTATTTTAGGAGAGGTCAACAGTTTGTGTGGAAAGTTTTGTCTTCGTTGAATGTCCATACCATAGTTTCATTATTCATCAATCTGCCTTTGCGTGACCGGCAAGGGGCTCCTTCGGACTTAAGAAAACATGCATTGTGGTCCGTTTAGCATTATAACCCGAACCTAAAGCATAAACATCAGGTTTCTATGGACGAAAACCTCAACCTGTACTTATTTATCCAAAAACCAAAAAAAGAAAACAAGTAAGAAATAGGTCACCACTTTTTTAACATGTCAATGTAACCAATACTTTTCACTTAAATCAAAATATTTGTTTCTGATAGAACTACTTGACACGTCGCTAAAGTTGGATATACATCCTAAACTTGCACACGTTGTACTTTGACAAAGCCAAAGTCGAGGCTTTCACAATTATAAACGAGGTAAACCGCACCATTATGGCCGTCACAGCTACACCTTTTCTACTTTTTGCTGCTGACATTTCACTGTTGACAGCATGTGAATACCTTTTTACGTCTTGATGCTCCACAAAAGGCAGATTATTGGTTTCATAACCTAATAGTAATCTAATGTAGTTGAACTGTTGGTAATGGACATGTCTTTTGAGATACTTAGGTATAGCTTTAATTTTATACCCCCCAGATCTGTTGCTGGGGTTCACTTTTGATAAGAAACGCACCTAACGCTGCCTCATGACATCACTTGTTACATTCCACAGTGGCCAATGACCAGCGCCTTTCTGCATTTCAGGAGACAACGTATGTTAAACTGTAGTTGCATTCATTACATCTATGGCAATATTACAAGATGCTAATGCCCACAAACACTGAACAACTTTAATAAACACCTTTCAGGGCCGTCCTCAACACAGGGCGCAGAGCCCGATAATTACCAAGAGGTAACTGATGTCTGTGTTCTGATGGTGGGCTACTGTTTTGTTGTCAACTGGATCACACATTGTAACTAAACTCTGTAAACTGCTGAAATGCCTGCTACGTAAAGAAACTGTCAAACTATATATATTCTAATATGCAAGAAACCCTGTCCCACTCTGGCTGCTCCCCATTCATCGTGTCAGTACCTGTTTAAAGGTATCACTTGGCATCAAATGGACACTGGCTTGCCTCAGCAAGCATTTCTCAGAGTTGTGTGGTAGGAGGAGATTGGCTGTTAAAGTGAGTGTAAGTATTCTTGTAATTACAATTTATTAGGATTGAATACATTTTATTTAACCATCTTTAAATCTTGTCAAATTGTCATTGGACTGCGTTTTTGTTATAGACATGGAGAATACGCTGAGAGCTGAAGCAGGACACGTTATATTTTTTTGCCACTAGCTTGACTTACATTCTGTGGACGATTGCAGGTGCATTTACATTACGTTTAGATAACAAGTGTCCTTACAACAGCGCAGCTGCTGATACTACTTTTTATAATGCTTAAATTTCAAGATAAACACAAGTGGCTTTCTGCTTTTATATTTGGAGTCACTTGCGTAGCACTCATTTTGTAAACGGTAATTGTCTGTCCAAAAGCTGACTTTGGACAACATTTGGACCTGTAACTGGATGACTACAATGCATCCTATGGTAGCTCTTCATTTGTCAAGTAGCTAAAGACATGGTAGTATGTAAGACATCAAGAAACTTAAAAATGACTTGTAGTGTTCCTTTTGTGCACAGTATAACGATGCAACCTGCACTCAAATGTTTGGTTTATAAAAAGTATCAAGAAAATCTTCTGAACTCCTTCATGTGGCACCTGAAAACCCTGCAAAATGCATCCGAAATGGCTGCAAAACAGAGGACTACAGATACTTGGATGAGTTTGGTAATAGAAGTGATTGTCATGGAGTGTTCATCTACAATGTTACGTGTGTTTGTGTTATGTACATTTTTTCTTTAACAGGTTTGACCGGCTTTAAAGCTTACGGACTGTGGAGGAATATGTGGGTGTGTAGCGTGCACTCAGGAATGCTTTAGCAAAGATACGTAAACACTGCAAATGACCATAGTAATGTTCCCGACACGTTTGCCTTTGAGTCCGTGTAGTATTGATACAGTTGGTCAATGGAGCTGATCTAGCCATGTGGCATTCCTCTTGCATCAGGAAAAACCTTGTTGGTTAAAGGACTACACAAGTAAAACACAATAAGGCTTGAAAGTAGTGGGGGAGTATAAGTTAAACGCAGATCCCTAAATGTCACAAGAAACACTTCAAGTTTTGCTACGTATACTGCAGTCATTAATTTGATACTTGATCTAATATCTCTTGAAGTAATTGCCTTTGTGCTCCACAACACCAGACTGGTGTTGGTCGGCTGGTTAAATCCTATGTGTATAGTTTTCAGCAGAAAATCTAAGTTCAGTCTGGAACCAGTGTTTGTGGACCAATGCTGGTGTGTGTATATAACAGCTTAAACCTAAATATGAATGTAAGATTTAACCAGCTTTTTTAATTACCTTTTTTTCAGCCTTGATGATTATTCCAGATTTCATGCTTTTAGAAGCTTTCTTCCTTGAGTCTTTTCTCCCTTTATCAAGATTGAGTTAGTGTAACAACAAACCTCCGTGGATTATTTTATGTAGTGCTCTTCTGTAAATGGAGACTTCCAGCGTCTCAGTTGACAGATGTTAAACTGGGTTTCCAGAATAAAATGTGATCTGGAAGGGATTTTGTTTTATAGCGAAGGGAAAAACGAAGTCAAAGAAAACAAAAAAGAAAGTGAAATGGCTGCCAATACTTTGGTAAGACAGTTGGATATTATTGAAGTGTAGCATGAAGTCTAATGCTCTTTTGTGTATAGCAAGTTCATTTCAAATAAAATAATAGACAAGCAATTATGAATATTTTTAGGCTAATTGAGGGCTTTGCTAGTCGAAACCATTTCACCGGAGACATTCTCCTCCACACCGCATCTGAACATCTAGAAGCAAAATAGTACAAGTTCTCATTGACGTGACCTAAGTGTGCATTTTAAAACTTGTAATGTTATGTCTGTGTTGGTGTTGTGTACAATTTGTTTTTCTTTAACAGGTTTGACCATCTTTAAAGGTGTTGAAGGACTATGAGAAGGAACTTTCCGAACCAAGAAATTCAAAATCTGTAGCTTCAGTTCAGAGTGGTTTTGTTAATGAAAAGCTGTCACTCGAGGACCAAATAGCACCTATTTTATTATTGATGGCTCTATAGCTTGTGAAGTTGCAAGGTAGTGTTTAACATTATTTGACCATTCTTCTACACAACATGAGTGGACTGTGCCAAGAACACTAAGCCGATCCTACTGCAGAACACTTTGTGTTATTAGAAATCAAAGCTTTGAAACATATTTAAAGACTGTTTCCATCCACCACCGTTAAGGCAAATATTAGGACTCGGTTCATCGAGAAACAACTGGTGACGCTAATCGTCCAGTCGGTGCCATTAAACCATTGCAGAAGAAGAGGACGCGACAAGATGGTGCTATTAAATGAGCGGCAGTCAAACATCAAATGTAGAAAATAGAAACGATTGTTTTATGTGTTTTAAGAAACATTAGTCTCCTCACAGATCTGATGTTTTCGTCGGCCGCTATTTAAAACCGAAAACATTCGAGGATGTTTAAGTCGCATGTTTCATGCACGTTATGATTTATTAGCAGTCTTTCATTGGGCTTTTTTATTGCATTTTGCTTTTTAAAAATGTTTGTTTTATGGAAACCTTTTCACCTCAGCCAAGTGTAAAACTTTTAGTGATATTTCAAGATTGGAATTATGTTCTTTTTGTTTTTTCTGCATTTCCACTCAGGTGTTTTTTATGAAACCAACCTCCAGTCAGTTCATAGTCGAGATTTCTGTGAAGGTGGCGCCAAAACACATTGAACAGACGACCCAGTAACTATTACTGATGTTTGGAACAGGGCGTGTCTCCTCTGGCCAACACATTTTGAGTTATTGGAGCAAAAATGTAAATCAAATCTTTGACACCGACATTGTTAGAGAAAAGTCCTGAGGATTTGTGTGATGTTTGTGCCATGCGCACTTCGACTGCACAGTAACTATATCATATGTTCAAAACAGGGATGTCCCCATCACCTACACATTTTGATGATGTTGTTAGAGTAAAAATAGTAAACAAAGCTTTGACACTGACATTCTTAGAACTTCGTTGTCAATATTTGTTTAGAGTTGCTGCCGCACTCTTAACAGACTACACAGTAACTGTACGAGTTTCACAACAGGGATATCCAACAGCATCAGTAGAGTAAAAATAGAAATCAAAGCTTTGACACATAATTTTTTAAGAGACTATAAAGTAACTATATTACAGAGGTTTGCTCCCTGATTGCAACACATTTTGACTTTGTTATTGGAGTAAAAATGGAAACCAAAGCTTTGACACTGACACTCCTGAAGAGAAGTTCTTTAGTTAAGATGTTTAAAAGTGTCATAGCTTTTACCTCCTGCTCCCCTCCATTATTCATTCTTTCTGTGAAGAATTCCTGACCCAAAAAGCTGTTTGCATGAACTGCACTAGTAGACCCGACGGCCTCCTAATCACCAGCCTACCTGAGACAGGAAGTCCCGAGCACCTTTACGGTTGGAGAGAGGATGGCGTTTTGTGCCTGTGTGGTCGTGTGTATGTTTCATGTCTTTGAGTAAACGAGAGGTGCGTTAGCTGCTGTCAGCCAGCTTGTCAAAGACAGGCTGCCCCAGTCCACAGTAGAGGCTCATCTCTGCAGTTGGGTTACATTGACGATGAGTAGTTCTGCAGAAGTCAGTGGACAGTAAAGCCTGGACTTGTTTGCACTGCAGCCAGAGGTATGCTTACACAGATCAGCTGAACAAGTAAAGGTAAGTGTCCCATCCATGTTTATAATACAAGATGCACAGTTGTCCATAACTTGACTTCTCTCTGTCCTCTCTTACACCATGTCACTGCTCACAGTGATGTTTACAGGGCTTCTGGCATCACACTTACAAAGAATGGCATCACAGTGCAGATCTCTGTTCTTCAACCTTTTTGTGTGTGGATGTGGTAAATCATTATAGCCCGTGCAGTGTGTGTGTGTGTGTGTGTGGTTGTAGTACTTTGGCTTCTCTGTACGTATGCATGGGAGGAACTATGTGTGGACGGCTGAGTCACTGGTTTAACACTACAGTTCCTAACCACAGATGTGCTGAAACTCGACACTGATTTTGAGAACAAAAGAGGCGTATCCTGTTTATGTTTGAAGCATTAAAACAAAAAGACCAACTTAAAGTATTGGAAACTTAATTCTTGTACAACTGTACAAGATATCAGTTGTATACTACTAATTCAGCTTTTTTGTTGTTGCCATATTTAAAAGGTTATTAGCTATGGAAATAGGCAGGTTGTGTGCAACAAAGTCCACCACAAAGCCCAACTCATGGGCTTTGCCTCGGTTATGCTGTAAGAAAGCTTTTTGGGTAGTTTTCTTTGTGCTGCGCCTCTTCCACATCTTTAACAGTCAACTAGTGCCGTGTCTCAACTGTACGGACATTCATTATTTCTGGTTTGGTACCTTTTTTAATTAATTAAAATTTCTAAAGAGTACAGTGGTCCTTTGGTGGATTGCTGAGCCATAGAAGATTATTAAACAAACCATTTAAAGCATTTTTGCTTATCACTGAGTTGTGAAGACATTGCCTTGACCGTGGCCACAGACAGGACTGCCTTCTGTCGTCACTCCTCGTGACTCCCCCTCTCTGGGAAATGTTTCTAAAACGGTTATCTTTTGTGGGACTGGGTTGGGATGTCTGCAGTTTTGAAGTGAAACATGTTGCGTACTGCTTGGCTTGCTCTGGGTGGGATTGTAGAAAATGAACATCCCCATGTCAGACATCCTGTTTTTCTTTTTTTTTTGTCTGATCTTTACCCGACAACCTGTTTGTGTGACGATGGAGTTTGGTGTGGATATTTTCTTTCTCTTAAAATGCTAATATTTAAATTTAGGATCACTTTCATGATTTCATGTTAAACCGTTTCTCTTCACTTGCCATACAACCTCGGCCTGTTGAGTAAAGGTCTATAAACTTTCGAAGTGTGCACACCCTTGACTACACCATGCATTATTTACAGTAGACAAGTCTTGTATTACACTTACGATGCCTCAGTCACATGCAGGTGCTGAAAACACGTTAGTTGTAGTTTGGCCCATTTAAGGTCAGCAGCTCATGAATGAAGGTACTTTCAAAGCCATAGTGCCAGATTGTGGCAATTTGCATCACAAATCCCAAAGGTATAACTTGGTTATATCTAAACAGACATGATGCGCATATTTTTAGATTCAGTGTGACTTACTCTTCCCAAGAATATCACGTCTTTGATGTCCATTGCAATTGAACGTCCATATATGGTTTAGTAATCACGCCCCTTAATTGCAGAAGATCCCTGAGAATCATCACGTTTTTAAGTTTTCTTCACATTTAAAGTAATCCAGTGAAGATCTGTGGGGTACACATTTACACTACAAGCTAATGGCTAATTTGACAAACTTTTAATGGTGCCATAACTCACTGAATCCATGGAAACCTAATTCAGTTTTTAGATATACTCTTTATACTTTGTGTGTGTGACTAGTACTTCCCAATAATATACTGACTGAACAATGACAAATAAAAGCATGCAATGAACTTACTAAAATCAGTTCATTCTTAAAACAATATTGTTGTATGTAGAATATATTACCTTTTGGTTGCTGGTTATTTTACTTCCTGTTAGCGATCCGTTGTCCGTGAGGAGGAAAAGTACTTCTGTGAGCATCAACTTCTGCGCTGTTGCTGTTGGACTCTGCTGCTTTCCTGTCCTCTCTCCTCTCAGTACCTCTTACTACTCCGGTATTTTGTCATGCCAGTGACCAGCCAGCCATTTTGAAAAAGTACAGTACATCACGACTGTGGCGTTTTTTCCTTATTTTGCTTGTATGTAGGAGTTGGTCATGTAGCTGTAAAGCACCATGGTGCTACCTGGAGTTTATGGTTCTCACAAGCTCTGATCAAGAGGGAACTACACTGTGTTCAGCCAATGCCATGAATCAAGGCCCGGAGGCTGTCGAGATGTATCTGTCTGCACTGTGATCCATTTTCTAACTAAATCCTCCGTCCTGATTGGCCAAAATCTTTTCCGTGTCTTTTTCCAGAGTGTGATGCCAGAATAACCCTTTTGGCCTCTAATGGCCACTTCTAAAAGGGCACCGCCCAAAGTCTGCAACACTGACATTGAAAACGAGCACGTCTACTCCTGTACAAGGTTATGGTGCAGCTCCCAGCTCTGTTTGGGGTTTTTCAGTAGCACCCCTGATGTGTCAGTACGAAGTCCAGCTTCACATGGCTTTGTAACAGATCTGAACGTTGTTGTCATGAATTTGTCTCGTCCCCTCTGCAGTGTGTAAACAAATTAATCTACTTCAGGGTGCTGAGATGCCTTTCTTAACCTCTACCTGTATCTTAACTTTATCACTCATACAACATATTCGTACTTCTCACATTGACATACACATAGTTAGTTAGTAATGCATGTTCACATTATAACACCATAACCTGCATTTACAATTAAAACATGTTTGGTTTTCTTACAAGTCTCCACATTCACTGGCCACACAAACATGACCACCCACAAAACACACACACACACTCATAGATGCACATGTTTTGTCCTTTTTTTATAACTTTAAAAAAAACCTTTTTATAAGGGTGGCAAGCTCATAATAGTAATAGTGTATAAAATGAAAGTAATTGAACCAGTTCACTACCAGGCTCTCATTGTTTGTCTCTTGCCACAGGAGCCTCGACCAGTGGAAGGAGGCTGAGAATCCACACCGTTGAACCGTGGTAAGATGTGGGCGTAGTTCCCAGAAATGTTGCAAATGCTATGCAGGAGCACACTGTGTCAAAAGAACCCCAAATGTATTTTTATTCCACACATTATTATTCTTTAATGTGCTACATTACCCACAATGCAACTCAACCATCGACAGCTCTTTCAGAGATTCATGTGTGTTATGCTAGTAGTGGCTAATGTAGCCTCCTTCCATACTCTGAACACCCCAAGACCTGTAAACAAACTTTGAATTTTTTAAAAGCCCCTACTGTCCCAATATACCAAAACCCTTTGCTTGAAAATGTCACTTTCATTTTTGGCTTTGTTGAAGTTGTCGTGGTGGAAAACTTATAATCATGGTGATTTCCAGCATCGCTCTGCTCAACTTTAATGTCTAATCAGCCATTAAAACACAATGATGGTGTTTTAAAAGATGTTAATGCTGTTTCCTCCCTGTATTTAGTCACTTCCTTGATGATCTGCAGGTTCATTGTTGAAGTTAAATGATAGTTTCTTGTGTGTTGTTGTTTTTGTAGGTTTAATGAAGACTGAGGTCTGATACAATGCCAGAGCTGCAGGAGACCGAGCAACTGCACTGTGGTGACTCCAGGATGACTCCCATGTTAGTTATCCTGCAGTTTATCATCCAGACACTGAAAACTATTTAACTGCATAACCGGTAGATTATCTGTACAAATGGCATTTGAGTTTTATGTTTATTTTCTTCACTTTGTTCAGCTGCAAGTGGTGAAGCAGGACCAGGAGGCATCCAGCAGAGGACACGCTGCCTGAAGTCCAGAGGAGGGACGCACTGTTTTATTTCTTTGAAGTTTTTATAATAAATGATATAAACCTGAGTTTTGTTGTCTGTATTTCTTACAGTGCTGATCATCTCCCATTAGTTATTTATGAGCCAGGAGTCCATTTAAACCTGCTGTTCAGTTTAAAGTATTATTCTACACTTCACATCATTGTAGAGACTAACAAAGAAAATGGTTAATCAAACGTGAAGACTTGAGATTTAATCAAGATTTTATAACCACTTGTCAGGCGGAGCGCTGAGCCGCTGATTAACTACCTGGCGGACTTGCCTCAGTGCCCCGGCTCTGAAGCTCCCTGAGAAGTTACAATTAAGTGTAAAGGTGCAATGTTTCCGCTGCTGGATCACACTTGTGTCCCGAAGGGTTGGCTGTCATCGTTGGAGGAGGTCCAGCCCAGGTGGAGCAAGACGATACGGAGGAGTCTGAAGGCACCAGCCGGCTGAGGGAGGTCGAGTGTGGGTCAGTCTGGTGGTGGCGGACTGGAGCTGCACTCCTGCATCTGTAAACATGCTGTTACCATTGCGTGAGGGAGCTTTCTACCTGAAGTTCATTGTTTCATCTCCATTTCCTGGACGTTCAACCAACACTCACTTAGCCGCGCCCCTTCACCACCTGTTCCCCTCCGCCTGTAAGCCGACCTGGGGAGGAGGGGATGGGGGGAGACTGCGCGGAGCTAGTGTCCACCTGACCAGCTCCAGCCATGCAACATTCATGACCATGCATCATTGATGGCGTCCGCTGCCCTCAGGTGGAGCCGTACTACCCCCTCTCCATTCAACCCCCGCAGCCTGCAGCAGATCCAGGTTCATCTGCAGCGGCTTCTTATCTGTGCTGAAAGTGATTCTGTTATTTGTAGGATCGTCCACGTGTGGCAGGATAAATCAGTTTCTAGTTTAACTATCAGAGGTTGTTTCAGGTAAATTCTCCTCCAGGTGTGACACAAACTGACCGATGAGTGGCACTGCTGGAGCTGCACCCCCGACGGCCGTGCTCGGCTTGGGTTTGGACATCCGAGGACAGTGGCATCAGGGAGCCGTCCAGAAGAGCAGAGCTCTGGTTCAGACGTGTCTGCTCACCAGCTCTGTGCAGCCTCCACCCACAGGGGGAAGCAGGGGGACCAAGACCCCCGTGAGGCTGCCCTCACTGGGGGCCGCTGCCAGAGGGCCTCGCAGGCGAAGCAGCATGGCTCGGCTCAGGTGAGCTGCATGTTCTTTTCACTGAGCAGGTGTGCTGCACAGGTCAGTGTGTCATTTATTCTGTCCTCGCAACCGAGTCGAAGAGCAACGCATCTGCTTCTCTGTCACCTCCAGTTATTCTACGTTACTTACTGCTGCTGTTAAATGAATTATTAATAATCCTCAAAGTCACATCTAAACCATTTTTCAACACATTTCTCAAGTTGAAACTGAGGTAGACCGAAAACTTCACTCACTGAACATACACACATTATTTTGTCTAAAGATATAAAATAATACAATTTAACATCAACACAGACAAATAACTGATGTTAAGTTTAAAATTAAAAAACTTTAAAAAGGTATTTTAAGGAAACACTGCTGTGTCTTGAATGTAATGATGAGGTTCACACACTGAAGCTCGTGTAGAGAACAACATCCACGTCAAAGGGAAACTGGTAAGTTTATTAAATGTTTTCTGTGATAACATCAAGTTGAATTAAAACTGTCAACACGTTCACATATTAATTGGAAAAAGACGTGAAGGGAGTAGGTTTTAATCTAAAAAACGTTGCTGTTGGCCTGAAATGGTTTGCCGATTAATGAGGTAAATGAGATATTTAGAAAATGTATTAATTATTAAAAGCTAAAACATTTCCTTTTCCAGCTTCTCACACAGGAGGATCTGGTGCTTTTCTTTTCCATATGTAATGTGATAAAACGAATATCTTTGGATTTTTAACTGTTGCTTGGACTAAAAACAACAACATCTCGAAGAAATCACCTTCGGGCTCTGAAGCTCAAAGTCTTTATGCTAAACTAACTGGCTGATAGATGTAGCTTCTAATTTATCATACAGTCGTGACAGTGGTGTCGATCTTTCCATCTAACTCTCGACAAGAAAGTGAATACGCTTTTTTCCCAAAATGTCAAACCATTCATTTAATGTAAATGAAAGCACACTTTCAGAATTATACTCAAATATTGTAATTATTCATATTTAATCCTTCATTTTTGTGTGTGAGGGTATAAAGATAAAGGGTATTGAACCTCGTACAGACTGTAAAGCTCTCTGAGATGCACTGACTTGACTTTACTCTGCACATTTACACGACATCTGTGACAAATGTGTATTAAATGACTTCTTAACGACACAACACAGACTGCTGACTCAGCACTCGGTGAACTACAGTTCATGCTGCAGCGTCACTCCAGGTTTGAATGTGATTAATCCCCTGTCCGTCATCTCCTCTCTCCACTGTCTCCACTATTCACTTCATCAAAAGTGCCTGTCAAAGCAGCAGGTGCAACGCTTGACTGGAATTGCAGTGTAATTGTGTCCCCGCCGGTCCGTCCCAGTTCGAGAGCACAATGTAGGCCCCCTTCAACGTTCCCCCCTGGTTTGCTTTGAGTACAGGAGGCCAGGGACCAGTGTGTCATAAATCTCAGGTGTGGAAGCTGATCTGTGGCCCGATGCAGCACGCACAGTGGCTCCACTCAGAGGAGGGAGAAACCTGAGCGAGGCCCACACACACACAGGCCCACGTCCCTCACTGTGTGACGGACTATTTGTTGGCCTCCAGTTAACCAAACAGAGAAGGTTTTAAATAACCACCAAATAAATGAGGAAGAGAAGAAAATGTTTGCCTTGTTAGACATGCTAGCTGCCCGGTTCTAGGGATGTTGGTCAGCCCAACAACTATTGGATGTATTGTTATTAAAATATGCACACATTTTAATTTGTCCAATACTTTTTTTTATGACCAAAAAATCTACAAAACATCCTCATTGGCTTCATCTGTCCTTTTGCATTTGCATTTTAGCAAACATTAGCATGCAAACATACTAAAGAGGCATTGTCACTGTGAGCACGTTAGCACATGTTTTTACTGCTAAGCCCTCCATTACTGTCTCTATTGTTTTCTTTTTGCCCTGCTTGTCTCTGCAGCCTCAGTGAGCCGTCCCTCGTCACACCAAATGAGAACATCCTATTCAAGGGTTTGTCCAGCAACTGTCGCCCCAGTGTTTTACATAATCAACCCCCACCTCCTCCTCCATCAGTCCTGCTCCCCTGCAAGACCTGCCACCCACCTGGGACCAGCCAACCCCATCAGCAGCAGAACCACCATTATCAGGTCCAAAGCTGCATCAGACCAGCCTTTATTCACTTCTCCCAGGCCATCCAGCCCAGCTGCAAGCCGAGACAAGTGAGGCGTCATTCGCACAACCCTGTCCTGAGTGCAGAGATGGTACAGGGTGACATCCAACCTTTAGTGATGCAGCATGGCAGCACGTCCTCTCAGGGAGAGCCGTTGTCTGTAGTTGGAAAGCCTTGTCTTCCGAGCTGCAGTAAACGCCCCGCTCCGCCGGCTGCCGCCGGTCCAGCTCGCACTCAGCTTCACGTGTTTCTGCCCACAGAGGCCGAAGGGGAGGAGGTGGACAGTGAATCTGTGGATGAGGGCTTCATGGATGAGTTGGACAGTAAGATAACTTCTCTGAAGCTCCAGCAGGGAGCGCCAAAGACAGTTACATACCACTAATACAACAATGTTGTAGTACTATACTGCCAAAAGTACGTGGACAGCCCAGTCCGTATACATTTTGTGTATTTCAGGGTCTGGAGTGTTTTGGGGATGAACTGGAACACCAACTGTGAGTCAGTCTCTATTATCACCCAACATCAGTGCTGGACCTCACTAATGCTCTTGTAATTGAATGGGAGAGCTTCCAACATCTGGTGGAAAACTTTCCCAGAAGCCTTCAGGCTGTTAAAAGCAATGCTTTTGGAATTAAATGTTCCAACAATCACACATATGTATACGGTTTGGGTGTCCATATACTTTTGGCCATATTGTGTTAGACTTTGGTCTGCTGAACGTAACTATGCTGGGAAAAAAGAATGTGGGAGACAAATAAAAAAACATGGCCGTCATGCAGATAAATAAGCTAGTTATAATATAATTATGTGTAAATATGCCTGTATATATTAATGCTTTCTTTTTAGTGGCCAGCCTAAAAATAAGGGCATTTATGTTAAATCTTACAGTCGGAAATGTAATTTGGGGGTATATTTGGGAGCCAATGAATGTATCATTTTCAGGTATTCACATGAACGTGCAGATATTTTCATTGCTGTTCCTGCTGACGTCAAGAGCTGACAGCTCTGCAAATCACAAGCAGAGTTTGCATCCTAATGCATGTGTTAATGTAAATACATTATGTTGTGCATATTTAATTTGGACTTTATTGCTAGACATTGAACTTGGAGGAAATATGGCAGAAATATTGATGATGAGCGAGTAATGAATCTACTTTCATTAAACAGTTTCTGAGTATGCAGTCAGTTCTTAAAGTGTGTTTCTGTGTTTTCTCCTAGTTGTCCTCGGCGACTGGGCTTATTATTAACAGGGTCAACAGGTCACGTTGTAAAATGTACAAAACAAAAGTTTGCCATCACCAAGATTAGATGTGTGTTGGTGTGCTGACCATGACTACAGTTGTCAACCTCCACACAAGTTTCTAATTTGTGTCTATATTTGTCATAGTATGTGCCTCATTATACGATCATACCTGTCATTACTCTCATTGACACCCTCTAATGATTGTTTAAAAAAAACACACCTGGTGCTGCAAAAAAGACTAATCATATACCCTCCAAATCTCCATTCAATAAAACATGCCTTTTCTACACTTAACTCCATGATCACCGTGAAAACACACAGCTGTACTTGTGGCTCTTTGCTTTACTGAAAGCAGTACACGCGTTACATCAGTGGGGGCGGTAACGAGCTCCTGAAGTTTAAAAGCTGCCATAAAAGTTAATAACAGAAGAAGACAAACGCTCTGCAACAAGCTAGACTGGGTGCAAATTGTGTAGTAAACTATAAATAACCTTTAAAAAAGTATTTTACGGCTGGAGAGTCTATTGCACAAGTTGCTTTTTTCTTATTTGCTAAACGCAAGGATCGGGATTTTGGAACAAACATGGCGGCTACGGAAACTGGCGATGGACATAAACGTCTGGCCACCAATCAAGACTCGTCCGTCCAAGTCGCTGGCGCGGTAATTTCCTGCACGTTGTTACGCCTGTATACACATTATAACGTTGCTGTATGAATACATTTGCATATCGAGCACAACTCTAACTAGAATAATCATTTCATTAAGATAGTGGTTCGTTATTGTGGCAGTGTCGACTATATTTACGCGGTAACGGCTAGCTAACCGCGGTGAGCTAACGGGCAGGCGAAGAGGTGTGTGGGTATGTGAGCAAGCTAGCCGTAGCTTAGCAAAACGACGAGCTAAGATAGTTCCCTTGTTTTCAGGTCATGTAATTAGCAAGTCAAAAGAAATCACCACAACATGGCTGAATTAAAGGAAGTAACTCGGACGGAGGTAATTAAACCCCTCGTTTACAGACTTACGCCAGGTTGTAGCTGCGGGCCAAACAGCTGTGCAGTTGTAACGCTAGTTGTGTTTACATTGCAGGAGCAGTGTTGCTATTTCAGCAACAAGCTAATTTGCCCTGTCGTGTTTTTTTGGTGAGAATGCACGGTTAAATCACAGACAAATAACACTAAACTGACACGTATGCACGTTTTTACAGCCCGTGTTTCACTATAGCTATTTGTTACATACATGTCGGCTATGATTACATTTGAGCTGGCTTCATTGTAAAGTACATTTTCTGCAGGGACTCGGTTTTGCTGTGGAGTCCATATGGGCATGCAACATGAGCCTTAAACCTGCACGTTCAGTAAAAACACAAACTGAAATGCCTAAAATGTAACTCTCATCTACTATCGATGATTCTGTAGCTACACTGGCTGATTTATCACCTAATTATTTTATATATATTACAGCTTTATTCAGTGGAAGTACTACTTCGTCAGCGAGACAGACAAAGTGGTGGCATGTTTACTCAAAGTGAGGGTTTTCGGCTAAACCGTAACTTATTAGCATTTCAGAGGTTTCATCATCTCCGAATTAATGACAGAAAGAGACTGAAGTTTCAGACTGTGCTGCAACCATTTCGTCAGTGATGAGTGTTGTGTAACTAATGTTTCAACAATACCACAGTCCATTTTAGGCATTCTCCGTCTTCCGCTCATTCAAATGATTATGATTACAACACAACAGTATAATGATAAAAGTATAGTTTCTAAACTCAATAGTAGCTTCTGACCCTAAGTTGATTATTTCTTCAAACCCACACTGTGTAGAGAAATATGGGGATCAATCAAACTGAAAAGACTAACCAACATCCTTTAATGTAGTGCCATGAATGATCAGCTGTTGTGACCAATTTACTAAGGCTTGTCTTGTACACATGTACGGCTGAGTACAGTAAGGGAATTCCTGCTATTTTACACAGGAATCCACGCTGCAGTGGTGTGGACCATTGTGATAGAAATGTGTGTTAATTTCCATTACTGATGTGGTTGTATTTCTTTGTTCGACACAGGACGGGTTTTGTTTAGTTGCACTTTGTGCTAAACAATCCAGCAATATGAAACAGTAACTATTTGATCTTTTTCCTAAAAGATAACACAAGAAAAATGTCAGTATTCTGATATTGTACATAACGCCAATTGTTGATTGTCTTCCGCAGGTAACGGGAGGGACAGACGGAGAGTCCATGGAAGCTGTTTCAGAGCCAGGAGCATCAGTCGGTGTCGGAGAGCCAGAGCTTGTTTGCGGTGCTTCTCCTAGACTCTCTGAACATGGAGAGCAGGATGACTTTGTTGTTGAGAAAGAGGTGGAATATAAAGAAACGGAACATAAAGAAACTGAGGCCGCTGTGGTCTCTCGTCCTGCATCTGGATCCCCTTCACAGTCGTCTTTCTCCACAGAGGAGACAATCAGCACAGTTTTGGTGCAAGGTGATGACGCAGGCAGCACCTCGGAGTCTGAAAAAGAGGCTACTGAGATAAAAACTGAGGAAGAGGTTGATTTAAAAGAAGAAAACACAGCAGTAAACGATGGCAGCTTAGAGGAAACTCCCTCAAAACCTGATGTCAGTGAGGACACAAATGTGGACCAGACTTCTGATTGCAAGGAGGAGATAAACACTGAAGAAAAGACGGACCCAGACGTCGACACTAAGGAGGACATGTACACGCAGCTGGAGATTGAGTCTCTCCAGTTGAGGGTTTCTACAGCGGACGACCTCGATGAGATGATGGACATTGGTACAGTCGATCAGGTGGAACAGGAAGCTCAGATGAAAGAGGAGGAAGAGGACGATTCGATGGATGTGGATAGCAGCCGCTCAACTTGCATTTCTAATAAAGGTAAAGTTCAGGTTTTTTTCTGAATGAGTTTATCACAAAGTTTTTAAAGATGCAGAGAAACGTTTTTGAGAGAGTTAATTGATGCAAATCAAATTGTTTTGCTCTTGTAGGAATAGAGGATGTTCAATGTTGAAATTGTGAAGCAGAAGGTGACAAAGTAAACATGTCATTACTAATGAATTATTAATAGCCCTTTCATCACATACAGAATATCATCGTATGGGAAACATTTTTTTAATGCTTTTGCTGTGGATGTTCAGTGTTCAGCGCTGCCTGAAGTGTAATTCACCGACTAAAAAGCTAACTGGGCCATTTTTAGCTTATTAATTATGCAGCACAGTTAGCCGTGTGGCAAGTAATGTATTCCTATATGTTCTCCTACTTTATCGTCACACATTGGTCCCATTAATTGGTAAGTTTTTGAGGAAATGTAGGAAGCAGATATTGGTTCTTCTTGCACTTGAATCATCTTTACTGAACTTTACAGCTGTTTTTACATTTCATCATCCAGTTAATCAATATGGGAAGTGGTTCATGCTTTTATACAGAACAGTATAAGCACTTTGTTTTATTCTTGTGTTACAAAATACTCATCTGATCATGGCACGTTTTTATAACTTTTTAAATGATGAGAATCTGACTATTAGAGCTTACACGTTGGTAACCATTGACCTCTCTTTAGGAAACTACTCTGCTGCTTCAGAGACGCTGCTCTATAGCATCCCACTAATTTCTCTATTTACAATTTCCCTCACACTCTCATTGGCAGAGGACACTAACTCTGTTACAGATGAAACCGATGTGAAACCCGCTGTGTTGCCACCACCTGCCGAGGAGGACCAAGTGGAGGACATAAAAGTGGCTTTAGACTCGATGCAGTCCAGCTTGTCTCCATCGTCTGAGGCCACGGCGAGCACAGGTGAGAGACTTCAGAGCGATGGTTCAGCGGTGTTTTGCTCGTTTGTGACGTGGTTAACGTTGTGAGGCACCAAAACTACTTGGTTAGATTAAGGAAAAGATAATTGATTGGGTTGAAATGATAACCTGTTCATCCACGCCGACCTCCACGCTACATGAACTCTTTTTACAACGTTACTTGACTTTCTGGAAAAAGCCATGCAGGTGTGTGTGTGTGTGTTTTCCTAGAAGCAAAATGAAGTGTTTTACAATCAACACCATCCTGTGGTTAAGATATGATATTCTCATCCTACCAACCAGTCAAGTTTTTAAATGACAAACCTACCACATCTCACTTAAATGCTGAGTTGGTACGTTGTTCATTTCCCAGTCCAGGACACTAGAAATCAGAACGAGCCATTCTGAAGCATCACATCCTAAAATCATTTTTGGTTATTTCCTCCTGTCCAGGCCAATCACGTGGTTTCATCCGGTTATTTGTATGTTACTGTCGCTTAATTTTCTTTTTACTGTCTTTGCATCCTTGTTCACTATTAACCATCTCACATGTTGCTCGTGTTCCTATAGGAAGGGACAGCTCATCACCAGCGACCATGAACGGGATGAAAGTAGTTAAGCTATCAATACCAAGATCAGACAACGTGAGTATAAGACAGAAAGTGCCTCAGTGTGGGGGTGAAAGCTTTGTACCTACGGTGATCTGCTTCTCTCAGATGTCTGATTTCAGCGTGTACATTTCTAGCTTTAATGTCCTTTAAGGCAACAACAACAACAACTCTTTTTTTTTTTTCTGTTGTCAGCCCATCAAGTCGCCTCAGTCACCACCTCTGGTGAAGGTGAAGGATGAGCCTACAGACGACGAGTACGAACAAGCTCTAATATCCTCGACACCTACAGCAAATGTGAAAGATGAGCCCGTCTCTGCAAAGGTGGGACATGCACATTTTTAATGATTCTGAAAGTTCAGACACACACCCCTTTACGTTACTCTGATGGCAACTTAAACATCTCGGTCCCACCTCTGAATTCAGCACTCCGCTCACTTTTACCTCAAAGTAACAAATGTATGTAATACATGTATTATCTCAATCTACAGCTCTTGTGCAAAGATATTAAATCATTGTATTAAACTTTGAAACACCGAAAGTGCAACTTTAAGTTGTTGAGGAGATTCTAATTATATCACAAACTGCTGCAAAAGAGGTTAAAAATCCCTCGTACAACCATAATAATAATCAATTCTCTCTAAACAGTAATAAATGGTTAGCTTAAAATAATCGGTGTGATCCAGAATCGCTCGACCACCACTGACCTCACCGCTCTGTTATTGACAGGAGGACTTGAGGATCGGATCCGTCTTCTCTGTGATGCCGGCTGCCGAAACGCAGATGCTGCCCGTCGTCAACCCCTCGTCGTTGCACATGTCCTGTTCCCTCTGCAAGAAGAGCCTGATGAAAGGACAGACGGCTTTCCAGAGGAAGGGCTTCCCAGCACTGTTCTGCTCCACCACCTGCCTCTCATCATCCCTCCCCTCAGTCACGAAGACTAAGATCTGCTACAAATGCCAAAAGTGAGTTCAACAGGAAACCTACGACTATTTAGAAGGATAAGATGAGATTTTCTGCGTGAGAAAAGGCAATAACTCTTTGTTTACTTTGTAAACTGAATTGTGTCCAAGTTCACGACCCAAACTCACAGTTACTGAAATTGGACCTCGTATTGATCTTATCCCTTCTCATTCTCTCAGGTTGATATTTCGGCCTCAGGACATCATTCTGTCTCCAGATAACAATGGAGCCATGAAGGAATTCTGCAGCCAGAACTGCCTGACGTCCTTCAACTACAAGCAAAAACCCACCATCTTCAGGCAATCCGCCGCCAACAACGTGCAATCTGCTGCCAACAGTAAACCACCACAACCGATAGCCCCACAGTCCCTCTGCAGCATGTGCACCAGATACTGCGTTGTAAGTCAAACGGAGCAGCTAGCCTGCCAGTTATTTTCATGATGAAGTGATTCGTCGTTTTGTCTTTTAAATGTCAGAAAATATTTTCCCAGAGTTCATCGGTGATGTCTCTAGTTTTGTCTGACCAACAGTTTGAAACCTGAAGACACTCAGTTTACAAAGATGTAAAACAGAAAATCTGAAGATCCTCACATTAGAGAAGCTGGAACCAGGAAATATTTGGCCTTTTTGCTTGAAGAATTACAAAAAAGATCAGAATAGAATCTAAAAACATGATTTTGCTTTGTCCCTCAAGTGTATCCATACAATAATAACAAACACAGTGACACATTATTTGTAAAGCTTTTACACATTTAATAAAGATTTAAGATTAGATTTAATAAAGTTTCAGATTTATTTTTCCTGCCATGAAGGATACCAGTTTATTAGAAGAGATGGTTTTTTTTTTGTAATAGTCCTGATTTGTTAAATTAGGATCATCCTATGAAATAGTTTCTCTAAACAACTGTTTAACTCGCTGCCCCTGTAAACAACACTTTTCTAAGTGTCTGAAATAACATCCTCTGATTTGTTGTTCGTCCTGCAGAGCAAACACGAGGTGGTCCTGAGTGGTGCCGTGCACAAGATCTGCAGCGACGCCTGCTTTAACCGCTTCCGCACAGTGAACAACCTGTCGATGGCCGGCTGTGCGAACTGCGGCTCCTACTGCCACAGCAAACCGCTCACACTGAAGGTGGAAGACGGCAACAAGACTCTGTGCAACGCAGAGTGTCTGGCCAAGTACAAAGAGGTACAACACAGTACCAGATGGATATGTTCATGATGGTATAGATTAAGCCTGAGTTTTGCCCCAAATTGGTCGACCACTATGCATTTTATATTCACAGTCATTTGACGTGCAGTTTGAGGCTCACGACACCAGATTTATAGTGATCAGCAACGTTGTTCTGAAAAGATTTCCGGCACGTCAGAAATTCTGGTCGGCCGTCTGCAGTTTTTCACATGGCTGCTGTTAAAAGATCCATTATGAACTGTAGTGAGTGAGCTTGTTTTAATTCTGCTGGAGAAGTATTTAACATGTTGTGGCTGAAACTGCAGTCTTGACTGAGACAGACTCCATATTGTCTGCGTCTTCTAGACATCTGCTGCTCCACATTCATCTCTTTTTCTCCGTACGTTCCGTTTATAGAATTGCAGAAATGAAGTGCTGCCTTTCTCCCTTTTTTTTTTTTGCGTCTTGTTTGAATAACCTTTACTAGAATTGTCACTGGACACCTGTTTGAATGTGTGAGCTTCACATTACGGCCGGTCAGGTGAACCGTGCAGCATGAGGCTGATTGTGAGTTACCAGCTTAACGTTCCTCCTTCTTTAAATGTATTATCTCATCACAGAAAACGAAGACTAGCCAGCCTTGTGTGATGTGTCGCACTACCCGGCTGCTGGCAGACATGGTTGACAACAGAAACAGTGATGACTCTGTGAACCTCTTCTGTAGCAGCAGTTGTGTGATGGCGTTCAAGGTCCAGACTGTCAGTGTATCAGGTACAGGTAAAGTTTTGACTGCTGATCTTTCATGTTTCAGTGTTTGCGTTTAATACTGCACAGTTGGCTGTGTTTTTATTTTGTTTTTATAAATTAATCTAAAATGAAATCCGTTTGCACAGGCGCACGGTTGAATTGTGATAGTTGTGGGAAAAACACAGTACCGACGTACCACCTGGCCATGTCGGATACCTCCATCAGGAACTTCTGCACGCTCCCCTGCGTCATGGCTTTTCAGGTAACGAGGTTCACTGACTGTAAGCAACGTTTTCACTGATGAAAACATTCAGAGCAGCAGTGAAATCGATGCAATGCAACACATTCATATTTTTCCCCTTTTAACTGTTACTGAGAAATGCTTTGGTGATAAATAGACAAATTACAGAAATAACAATGTGCTGTTATATTTTAAAAGGAAAAAGTCTGAATTGCCTCTGACGCAGCCGCCCTTTCTTTGTCTGCTCATCGCTCTGTAGCGTTGCTTAATGTCCCGCCCTCATAACCAATTGATTGGTTACACGTCACGAGTCATAGCCTATCAATAGTGCCACAGGCGTGCAAAGAGACTGGAGCTGCTCCGGTGAGCGAGCGAAAACCCTGCAATCTTCTGATCGGTTTTTAGGGTGACGTCCCAGTTACACCACTGAAAATGTCACCATAGCCTGCGGGATTTCATTCAAAGCAAGTGACGCCATTTAAATCAGTTGCTGTTCCGCCAGAGTCTCAGAATAATGCAGTTTGTTTTAGTGATATACAGTTAACTATAACACCCGCTGAACTGTCCTGTGGTGGCCCAGGAGGGTCTGAATGATCCTTTCTTTTTGAGAAATTAATCAATAGTTCGTTTCATTGTCACCAAAGGGCCTAACGAGAGTGACAGCACTTACGGACCAGATACAGGTACATCTCAACACACGCACACACATTGTGGTTACAGCCAGGTAAAAACTAAAGCCAGTTGATTAGGGATTTGGGGACTTCTCCACTAACGACGTGGCTCGTCAACCATTAGGGGGCAGCTCCTGCAGATACCGCTCAAGTCCAAGTGGCATATTTGTTATCAAGTGGTAAATCATTGCAGGAAACACATTTTGCTTGCTGTTTTGATTTCACTCACTGCTGACTCTGCAGTAGAAACTTATTTTGTAGTATTTTTCTACTTAAGACTCTCGCATTGTTTTTTCTGGGCGACAGGAAAAGTTCAAGAAGTCCCAGAAAAAGGTGAATGTTTTTACCAAGTTGCCAATTGGATCCACCCAGATCCAGGCCTTTACTCCTGCCCAGCCTCAGCAGGACGTCCCCAAAGGACCACAGAAACTGAACTGCTTCCAGTGTTCCCACAGCATCGCTCTTAAACCTGAAGTCATCCAGATTAAGGTAACGTGTGTTTTTGAAACTACTCCACTTAAAGTTCTTATATTTTCAAGTCAAACAGACACATTTTGACCAACAGTGCTGCACAGAATAAACTAATAAATAAATGAATGCATTTATCAGAGTGACTTCAGGTCTTTATTTCAGTACGTTCATTAAAAAGTAGGGAATGGGAATAAAGAAGAAGGGAATACTGTCAAGCAGCCGTTTGTCGTTCACACCATACATCATTCTGTGTGTGCAGGACAAGATGGTTTTTGTGTGTAGCGTCGACTGTTCTCACGAGTTCAAGAAGGCCAACTGTGTGACGAGCCTGTGTGAATACTGTAAGATGGAGAAGACGACCAGAGACGCCAAGAGGATTAACAACAAGGACTGCTTCTTCTGCAGCGACGGTAAGGAGACCGTTTGATACGTGTCGTGTCAGGACCAGTGCCTGGTTTTATATCTGTTTACATCCTGTGAACAGAGCTACGTGCAAAACAATCCTGAAACAAATTCTGTTGACCGCATTTAAACGACTCACTTGTGTCTTGAAGAAGTGTGAAACTTAAATAAAAAGTGGTGTGCAGAGTCCCTGAGCCGCTCCTCTCCCTCCTCCCAGGCTGTAAGCTCCTCTATCGACACGACCTCACCAAAAACTGGGGGAAACACTGCCACTCCTGCGTCTACTGCCACTGCGTGTCCAAGAAGCTGGTGACGGCACAGTACGGAGGCTCGACCGAGGAGTTCTGCTCCGAGGAGTGCCGCTCCAAATACACCATGCTTTTCTGCCATGTGAGCAAGCCTCGATGCAGTTGCTGAAAAGTAAAAAAAAAAAAAAGTTAAGCTAAAGCCATGTTGAAGATGATCCACTCGCTGTTTTCGCTCAGGTTGCAAAGTGCGACACCTGCGGCCGCAAAGGGAAGCTGAAGCAGAGTCTCCCCCTGCTGGGAGAGGTCAAACACTTCTGCGACCTGATTTGTCTGCTACAGTTCTGCTGCGATAAAGTGGCCACGCAGGGCGACGTCCTGGAAGGTGGGTGGTGGTGGTGGTGTTGTTGCCACTTCTCGTTTTATTTTCCAGTTCTTGTCGTGTTTTCAAGGTTAGGAATAAGCTTGAATTTAATTATAGTCCTTGAAAAATTCTTGATTTTCTACATCACCTGCTGTTTCATCATCGACACAATCACTCACGTAAACCAAAAGTCTTTTTTTCATATTTGTTGTCTCCTGGTTTTATACCAACAATCTGGACATTTTTACTTTAGGTACCTTGAGGTACCTTGAAAGTGCTTGACAAATGCTTACATTTATCCTTTTTTAATTCAGAAGTTATGAAATCTTTGGGTGAAATCCTCCCGCTGACTCTGTCTTGTGTTCTTGGATCTGCAGCTACAGACGAGGCCACACCCGTCATCGCCAACGTCATCTCGCTCGCCGGCCCTCCAACCGGGAAATCCAACGCTTCTGACAAAACGGCCCAGCAAAGTACACACACACACACACACACACACATTTATGTACTAAAACATATAAGAGAGAAAGACATGCTGTATGCTCGTTCTGTCGTTAGTGATGATTGTCATTCTCTCCACAGGCACAGTCTCAATCGCACAATCAAAGAACTCTGGAACTGTAAGTTGGCGTGTGTTACATGTATTTTATTTAAAATAAAATATAATAATTGTTCAGATATCTGACAAATTGAAGGATAAAAATGCATAAACAGGTGAGATCTGTGATACAGTTAATACAGGTCAATTCAAAGTGCTTTACAAGACTAAGATAAAAAAGACAAGATAGAAAACAAAAGGCAGTATAAAAAGACACAAATGGGCTTTTAAAATAATAATGAAATGGAAGATATAGTAATAATAATAATAATAATAAGCTATAGTAAAGAATAAAATAGGTTCAGCAGGAAGTAAAGATAGCCCCAGTTAACCTACATTTTTGGATCAAGAGGAAAAGTTATGTGCTGTCAACTTTTAGAACATTTTAGCAGGTAAAATTTCAAATTAAATTAGTTTTTTAAAAATTATTTTAATGATTCATTGTTAAGTTGTTACTGTTTTTATGTCCTGCAGGTCGGTGTTCAGACAGACGCAGTCAAAGTTCATCCTCCTCCTGCCCCAAAGATCCTGAAGAACAAGGCGCTGCTCTGCAGACCGCTGGTGCAGAACAAAGGGGTTTCCTGTAAAACACAGACAGTCGATGTCGAAGCACAGACGGGTAAAAGCAACACCCTGACACAGTGTTTCCATGGTAACGACTTCTGGTCTGTGAACCTGCAGAGACCGGACAAACAAATGCACTAACCGCAGACGTGATTGCTGGTTTTTGTATTTAATATTTGATAATAATTTGATGTTCCACAGGCCTGAAGGGAGTTTTCTCCGTTCATTAAGAAGTTTTACATCATTCGGTCACATCTTGATTTTTAAAAGGTATCTGGCCGTCCTTTGTGACACTGGGAGGTTTTCAAACCACTGGCTAATACGAGGGGTTTTCTGAGTTTTTCCAAAAGACAGATATTGTATGTATGTATGTATGAAGAAGAGAGCAAAAAAAACATTCTGTTATTGTATCTTACTGAGGACGCGATCTTTGCTCATGTTGAAATATTTACTCTGTTGTAAATCCTCACAATTGTACCTCTCTTTGTTTTTCTTCGCTATAGATGACATCTTCCCTAAAATCTTGGTCGTGCCCGTCCCGGTGCCGGTGTATGTTCCTGTACCCATGAACATGTACAGCCAGTGCACCCCCAAACCTGTGGGCCTGCCATTACCGGTACGTCAAACACCACAACCAGCTGAAGTGTGGATCCTTCTATTATCAGGATTACAAAATGAAATATGTATGTTAGTGAACATATTCAGCATCTTTGTCCTCATTTCAGACCCTCAAAGGCTGTTTTCTTCTCACTCTGTCCACCACAGCTGCCGGTACCCATGTTCCTCCCTGTGACAATGGACAGCGCCGAACGCATCATGGAAACCATCCAGGAGATCAAGGAAAAGATCCCGTCTGACCCCTTTGAGGCCGAGCTCATCCTCATGGCCGAGATGGTGGCAGAGGAAGACGAGAAGAACAACAAACAGAAGAAACAAAAGGAGAAAATGGCAGAGAAAGAGAGAGAGAGACCAGAACCGTCAGCGCCAGATGGTGAGACAGACAGTTTTAACGTGTTCTTTTACTCAGTAGAGATGAGGGTAAATTGTTTTTTGGAAGTTTAAGAATATTATAATATATTCTGTATGTTTAGCTTTGTGAAAATGTTTAGATGAAGAAAAACCGTGTTCCTGTAACATGATATTATTTAAGTGGGAGTAGTCAAACAACAGAAAACTGGCATTTTATTCCAGCAAATGAAAAAAAGAGTTAAACTGAGCAGAAGACAAAGGTCAGGTGGGGCTGTGTCAATTTAATCATGTCAACAACTGATCTTAACGCATGTTTCTGGACGTTTTTAGTCAATTTAACAAAAGCCGAAAACCTGCTTTTTAAGAATGTTTTTAATCAGGTCTTTAAAGAGTCCAGCCACTCTGCTTTTTAATAGTCTTTAATCATCAGAAGTCCAATTACTTCTTATGATTGAAGACACTGGAGATTATGACCAACGTTCTCGGTTATAAAATAAGCCGACTTTTTTTCCAGACCACACCAGTAACTACAGTGACGACTTGGACACAGACGACTTGGCCAGTTTCCTCAACAACTGGGAGGACGCCTCCTCCGACACAGGCCTCAGGTCTCCCAGTCAACCGTTCACCCAGGAGAAGCTCAACCCCATCCTAGACATCCCTGTGGACATGTCCAGTGAGCCTTACTTCGAGCCCCCGCCTCCAGCACCCCCTCCCATGGACATCGAAGCTGACTTCACTGTCGGTGAGAAGATGAGATGTACAACATAAAAACATATTCACTGGCCATTTGAGATTAATCTCCACCTTGAACCGCGAATGTAACGAGTGTAATTGGAGTTCAAGTGTTGCACGTCTAATGTTTCATGTGGTGTCGTTACCAGAAACCCTGGAGACGATGTCTCGGTTCAGAGAGCATTCTCAGAGATCTCCGAGCCCCCCGCCTGCCGCTCCACGACGACGACAAGCTCACAGGAAAGCACGAGAAAAGAGGGTAAGTGCCTGGGAAAACAGACGAGATGCTGCTCCTGCATTTAACACTACATCTGATTGAAACTGGGAATGTCGTGGAAAGAGCTTTCTGTGACCGCGACGCAAACTCCTCTCTCCACTTTGGCCAAGGGTCGTAAGTCGCGGGCGTGTAAGGCGTCTAAGGCGGCTGAAGCGGCGTCTCAAATAGCCGCGTCCAACAAGGCTGTGCTCGTGGACGTCCCAAAACTGAAGAGTCAGTATGGAGTTGACGCCTGGAAGCGATGGATCCAGTGGAGGCAAACGCAACCTAACCTGGAGAAGCCGCGCTTCGGCTGTAAGTCTGGATATACAGCAAATACAACCACTACAGCTGAACTTGACCCAAGATTACACTTTAACCCTAAACACATATTCTTTATCTTTGCACAGATTCTTCATTTAAAGTTTGACATTATACATAAAAACATTTAATTTAAGTCTTTGATTGTTTTGGACTCTTTATGTGTTGATTTCAGCTCGTCCCATGGAGCTGAAGGAGGACGTTCTGCGCTGCACCACTGCTGAGCTGAGCTACGGACTCTGTTGCTTCATCACTGAGGTGAAGCGACCCAGTGGAGAGCCGTACTCCCCCGACAGCCTGTTCTACCTCTGCCTCGGCATTCAACAGGCAAGGCATTGTTCACACACACAGACACACACACACACACACACACACGTATCATACAACAGCTAACAGATGAACTCAACTGTGATTTCAACACACACTTGTGCTTTAGGCGAGTACAACTAATATACTGTTGTGAAATATTCTCATGTGACGTGTAACCGTTTGTCTCGCTGTAGTACCTGTTTGAGAACGGTCGTGTGGAGAACATCTTCATGGATCGGTTCTACAACAAGTTCTCCACTCAGTTCACTAATATGCTGAGAGATTTCCAACCCTCAATCACAGCAAGTGGTGAGTTCATGTGTTTTTGGTTTATTATTCTGTCAATATTTCAGTTTCTGTTTCACACAAACGTCCCCACGTTTGACCAGATTTACACCGGGTCCCTCTCCCTCTCCCTCTGCAGGCTACATCCACTCCCGCGTGGAGGAGGAGTTCCTGTGGGACTGTAAGCAGCTGGGGGCGTACTCCCCCATCGTCCTCCT
>JAVQJL010006238.1:0-14799 GCA_036024295.1 Nannoperca obscura
CTCACCTGTGAGTGCCCTACGAATGATAGTGCGAGAGAGCTAGAGAGAGTGCTTGCTCGAGCGAGAGAGGTTGGGTGGGCGGGAGAGAGAGAGAGTGAATGTAATTGGCTTCATGCTCACTCTTCACTGATGCTCAGCCTCTTTTTTTTGCAGCTGTAACAATCAACTTTGGATGAGACACTGATTAGTAAGAGGTTGAGAAAGAGAGAGAGAGAGATAGTGTGCAGAGATGAAGATGGACAGAGAGAGGAAGAGGATAAGGAGGGGAGAGGGTAAGAGAAGGAGACAAAGAGAAAGGCAGAAAAGGATATAAGTCTGAGCAGAGACAGACCGAAGAACCCAAGGATGAAGGCTTTAAAGAGGAGGTGCGTGGGTGGAGGGAGAGATCTGAGGCATCATATCAAAGTAGGGGTGAAGTGCATGAATGATTAAGAAAGGGAGGAAGAACTGAGAACAGCAGTTAAGAGTACAAGTTGAGTAAGGAGAGGCTGCTGCACCACTGTTACTCTGTACATGTATCTTCTAATGTTAGTCACTGTAAATGTTGTTTTAGTGTTTATATTTGCACTGTATTCATTCATTCATCAAATACCTATAAAGCTCCTTAAATTGCAATAACTTGTATTAAAGTTGCCACACAAATGAAGTTTAATTGATTGATTGTACAGCCTTACACATGGAGTCTGAGTGACTTGCTCAGTAGTTTACGTCCTTATCCAGCTGGGAGGTCCACAGCTGCTAATATTAAAATGACATAATTTAACCCGATTGAATATGACATTTTCCATTTGAGGATTTTTGACAGGAGGATGCAGGAGGATCCGGGGATCAAACCACCAACCTTGGGATTAAGGGACGACCCACTTTTTCTTTTTTCATGTTTGAAAATGCACATGCACTGCCAAAATGATCAATAAAAACCTCCATTAATTAAAATGAATCAGTGTAACTTGTAACTAACTTTCCAACTGATGATTTGACAAATGTGACAATTTAAAAGTGTAGTTTGCAATTCCAGTTTCAAATTTAGGTTGCACATTGTGTGCTAATTTAAAAGTGAAAACTCAAATTTTACACTAAATTTTACTATTATTATGGAAGTGTTAGCAATCAATTGAGTTTTCATTTCAATATTCATGTTGGAAGTTATTAAACATGACATGATGTTTTTTTATTTTAAATGTTTTACATTCGACTAAATATATTTAATCCATGTCATCCCAAGACTTCCATAATCCAGGAATTTGTACTTAAATGTTATTCTATTTACTTTAAAGTTTTAGTTCACAAAAGAAACAAAATAATTTTTTCTCATAACTGCAAAATGAATGTGTTTATATTTGTGCAAGTGTGTGTAGATGTGGTATGTTTTAAGTAAAATTAACATAGATTCTTACGAAGCACAGTGACTTTAATGATTGGGCATGTAGAGTACAGTACAGATAAACAATTAAAGTATATGTTATCCACTTATACATTATGATATGCTATATTTGCAGGCAGCAGCAGCAACATAATAATTTGCATATCATACTGTCCTTCCAAGAACACTAACTGATGATGACTCTGATGCTAATTCTAATCTAAACTGATCTTATTACCACTGATAAAGCAACTGATCCAATACAACCTACAGGTAATGCCTTGACCTCTTGTTCCTCTCTTCTTCTCTGCCTACCTGGCTGTGTCAGGCTGTCACTCATAAACCAATCATAAGCTAACATCTCCCTCCACTGGTCTTCTGTCACCTCTGACCCCGCCCCTGAACTCAGGTCTCCTCCAATAAGGCTTGATGTCACAGTGAGGCACTCACCCATGGCAGCAGACAGAGCCACCAATCATGTGGGATAATCAAAAATGTGCTGACCCTGAGGTGACCCAGCCTTGACAGGATGAGAGACGCTGGAGTGAAACTCTCTGTCTCTCTCTCTCTCTCTCTCTCTCTCACACACACACACACACACACACACTGTGCACGCCCATATAGTGTGTATAAATAAGTGCAGCTTAACTCAAAAACTTCACAGATGATTAGGGGTAATTATCAAAAACAGGTTTGTACAATAGAACTACTATAATGTTCTGAACCTGTTCTGAGTCTTGTGGTGTCCCATGTGTTCATATGATCAGCTTGGCCTTCACAAACAGCAGCCACTGTAATGATTTGATTGTTTTTTATGATGTGTAGCAGTGGATCCATGGGCTTTTTTCTATTAACCTTTAACACGCTACAGTATGCGTCATTCACTCATGCCACTGGAAGAAACATGTCCTTTCTTGTCATTATCCAAGACAATGTCACGCTCTTCAGTTGACGCAAGAGTGAGAGAAACATAGATCAAGTGTGTCGCGGGGGGGGGGGGGGTACTTAGCTAAACACCAACAAGCCCTTGTGCCTCTCAGGCCTTGTCCACATGTATATAGCTAACTACTAAACTACTATTTTCCTCTATGTTTAGGTCAGTAAGACAAAAGTCTTTTGAAAATGCCTTTGTGTTATGAGCATGTGCCTGAAACAATAACAGTGGCAGACTACCTGTTTCTTTACATTTGGTCAGAACTGCTAGGTCTAATTAAAGTTTACAACTCAACATTGCATTGCAGCAGCCCTTCACCGGCGTGCAGGCGTCTACCGCACCCAGTATTACTTGATCCATCTCAGCGTCCATGGAATCTTATGGAAAGAGAAAGTTATGACATCACGTACATGACTTTTGGGTGTGTAGTCTTATAATTTCATATTTTCGGTCTTATACTTCAACAGACAAACTGCAACTTTTTTTTGATTTGTGATGCAACTTTAGACCCTAGATAGAAGTCCTTTTTTTGTAGCTACATAGGTTACAGTATGAAACTAGGAAAAGAGTGAGATGGGAAAAGCAAAACATGTTAAGATGAGAGTGGCAGAGATTTGGAGATGGGTTGTGTTATTAGTATTCAACCTCCAGTGTCAGAACTAGCCTCTTTGAGCGACCCATTTCCAATTCCCCACTCACCTGTCGCATACTGACGCAAAGAGAGGGAGGAAAGTATGACAGAGAATGAAAATTAGACAGGGTATCCAAAAACAAAAAGGTAAGTAAGATTTAAAAAGACAGAAGAAGAATAACAAAAGGGAAATCAAACTCAGAACTTACTAATGCCATGTTAGAATCCCTGATCTGCCTTTGTTGGTTCTCCTTGTTAGAAGTACAAATGAAGCGTCTGTCACTGCGACTGTCATAGCACCAGCGTTAGAAGTTGCAATAGCCTTTCATCTTGCTTGTTTAAAGGTGATTTTTGTGGCAATTTGAATTTCTGTTTTTCATTAACACAGAAAGGAAAGGTGCAGAAGGGAGAAAAGATCATGACATACAGTGAATATCAAAAGCTCACAGACACTTTGAAAGGTCACAACTTACAAGGCTGGAAATAAAATCCTGTTGAATAAGACATGTTTTCATCCTTCAACTAATACATGACAGTTTATCAAACAAATAGAATAAAAGAGTAAGATGAGAAGATTGATATCCATCTCATACATACATGGGTGACCTTTCTTCTCTTCCTCGTCCTTATTATGATCTGCACAAAAATACGCTGACTTCAGTGGCCTCCATGTTTAATTCTGTACGACAGGTACTGCATGTGATGTCTTTGTTAATTTAACGTGGGTAAGTTTAGGACTGTGACCAGTTCATATTGGAATCTGATCGATGAAACTTCCTCATTAGTAAAGTTTTCATGGGCAATACAAAACAGGTCCCTGGACAGTGATAGTGATAGGGGTGGAAATATTTAGGGTGAAAAAACAGGCAACAAGAGTGAGAGTTAGCAGGAGAGAGAGAGAGAGAGACAGAGAGAGAGAGAGAGAGAGAGAGAGAGAGAGAGGCTGTTAATGATGACTATTATCTTCACATCTTTTTAAGTGTTGCATTTGCAAAAACGAAATCTGAATTATTCATCCTACAGAAATAAATAACCATTGCTATTCTAATGGGAATCTGTAGCATCTATATTTTATGAATGAGCAAAAGAAAAGGGGTTCATTATAACACTCATGTAAAGACACACACACAGTAATTGGTATGATTGCTTCCCCAAACACCCTTCAAACAAAAGTCTACAGATGGTCTTATCCAAGGCAATCAACACCAGCTATGCAGATGTCTTTGTCTTCATCTCTCTTTCCCTTTCTGTCAGTTGAATAGATTTTATGCATATTCCAAAAGCTAATTCTCTGGTGTTCACCCCGAAGTGCCACTCAGTGAATCTCTGCGCTCTCTCTTCTTCAGCCTCTGTGGTGAGATAAGACAACATACAGAAAACATGATAGCAAGCCACACAAAGACACACAAAAGCTATAATGATCACTGGGTCTTGAAATCAATCTCATAAATATGTCATACAATAGAGTTATTTTATTGATAGCAGAGGAGTCATTTGACTTATTCTGCCATGGCTTAAGGCACTGACGTGTCTCTCAAAACCAAATCTGTGTAACTGGGTTCATTTCAGGTTTGAAAACACAAAGAGTGAGGAGTGTCACTGAAAACAGAATAATTGGTAGACAAAGATGAGGAGGTCTTAGATATTTTCAGCATGAAAAAAGGCAAAGACTTCAAGTTACAACATCTTCATTTTCATAAGCACAACAATTACAGTGGAGGAGGCAATGACAATGGAATTATTAGTTAGTCTCTTGAGATCTTCTCTGGGCAGGTACTTCAGTCATCTCCTTTTCCCCTTTAAAAAATCCCCTTTCATTCACAAATCTGGTTGAGCAGTGGATTGTGTGGATATTCTTTTGCCTCTGGGATAAGTGCCCATTATCTCTGTGTGGTGTACTGAGAGATGTGCTGAGTGGGAATGCAGAGTCTCCAAGCAGGCGGTAGTCTCTTCCCATTACATCCCAGAGGTGACCATACAATGGGCAGTTCTAAAACACAGTGCACAGACCCCAGCCAACCAGTGTACACATCCAGGAACATCATTACTGATTTACACACTGCCTGGAGTTGAATACTTGCATATTCTTTTCCTGTGCACTGGATGTAACTGTTTCTGTGTAGTGTGGGTGCTGGCATGGGAATGTGTGCGCCATTGATGGCTCCAATGACTCCAGGGAAGTTAGTTTAGTCTTGAAAGCCACATGTCAGGTTGGCGTCTGGGCCATATTGCATGTGTTCATTCCTAACCTTGCAAATGTCAGAGTAAACATAATGCCAGGTTCCTGGTGACATGTCAAAGTGGTCTGCAGCACTCCTAAAGCTCTCTCGGCTTGCTAGAAACCAAATGAAGCACAGCAGTTTTTTGGGGGTGTCTAAGAAAAGACCAACTTTCTCACAGAGGGCCTGTGGAAAAGGACGTACAGCAGGTAGTTTTTCTCCCTTATGATGCTGTAAAATAATAACATGACACAAATCTTGTTATAATGGCTGTTGTATACACATGTACATTGTGGGAATTGTATGTAAGTAATTATCTATCATCAAAATATATTTACAATAGCAAGTATCAATACATACAAAGTGCACAATAACTCCAATAATAAGATAGATCTGGAGCTTACTAAAGTCTGTCTAAATATCATTTAGTAATTGCGATGTTTTTGCTTTTGTTTACATCGAGTGGCATGAAAGTCTGCGTCATGTTTACACCATGGCTCTCTCTTCATTCAGCTGTCGATGGTGTCCCTCCTGCAAAGCCAGGCAGCTCTTCCTTCATACTTGGCACTGAAGAGGATTTTTGAGGATGAAGAAAAAAATTGAGTTTATTTGTGCTTTTTCAACAGCGTGGGCGTGTTTTTGATCGAGTTTTAATAAAGCTGGAGGAAATAAAGCCCTGCATCACAGATGTTTACGAGAAAGTCCAAAAGTTCAAGAAATTGAAGATGCTTCAGCGGAAACAGCACAGCTTTTTTGGATACCAAACAAAGCAGCTGATGGACAAAGAAGTGTCAGCACAGAGGTCCAATCAGCAACATGACTTTGTGAAGTTCTATGGCTATGTCATTACATACATTGACAAGTGTTTTGATTTCACACAAGAAAATAGAAAACAGAAACCAATTAACCTCTATGAGGAGCTCTGCTTCACTGACCTCAAACTGAATGAGACAGTCAGTATAAATGAAGAGTTTATTGCCGGACAGGACAAAATCCATCAGTGAGAAGTGGGTGGCAGTTTTCCAAAACATAGGCAAAGCCAACGTGATCATCATGTTCAGGATTGTCTCACTTGTCCTCGGTGTGTCAGCCTCAAATGTCTTTGTAGAGAGGATATTCTCTCTGAAGACTTGTGAATGGTGAGACTCAAGAAAGAGATGCAGCACAGAGCTGATCAAAAATAAACTTCAAATATCTGTGAACCGTGACTTGGCATGAAAGGACTTCTCTCTGGCTGTACAAAAGGACAAATGACAGCTGAAATCAGTCTTTTACTCTTTTGCAATTGAAATGTTTTTCATTTTTGTTTGTTTTAGTATTTTGATGTTAAGGTCAATCAAAATTGTAATTTCTTTGATCAATTATTTTGAGGTTTATTCACATTGGCTTACATAATGATATAGTTTTAGTTAAGATATAGACTAAATTTATTTTATTTTTTTTTTCATTTACGATTGGATAAGAATAATAATATACAATGTATATTCACACAACACAATACCAACACTGCCATGGCATCATGCACTGGACATTAACTTCCCACTTTTTGCTTTGATTTTTCACACGGTTCTGTTAAATAACACATTTCTTGGTCCTTTCAGCGGCAATGGGCTAACTCGATTTGAGCTACGTTCGAGGTGGGATGTCATTACAGCCAATGCCCCAGCAGGAATCCAGCAGGGATCCAGCAGAGACCCAGCAGGGATCTGCTACCGGTCTGCATGGGCCCTGTTACGGACCAGCTGTAAATTCTAGAGGGCTGCATCTGTATGAGAGTGATTGCACTTATGTTTCTTGCAAAGCTATTGCACTTTAAAGTGATACTTTAAATGTTTTATTTTATCCGAAGTGTACTGATGTTGATCACTCTAAATGTTCTCTTCAAGCGCTTAAACACTCTTCTGAGACAAAAAGGTATCAGCTAGAGAGGCCAAGTGTCTTATTTTAAAAAGGCTTGTGCCTTTACTCAGACCAAGCCTTTCAGGAAAAACCAGTATATGTTGGAACCATTGAGAGGATAGACTTGTAACAGTGTGGGTCCATATTTCTTGGCTGAGGTTGCTTGCACATAAAAAGCTCACACCCACACTAAACCTTTTGATTGAAAATTATTCTCAACCATAAGTAGAGTTTACTTGAGAAGGAGGTGGGCGGGGTAGCTGGCTAGGAAGTGGCAACAGGTGTGAAGATAGATGGGGCAGTCAGGTGAATGGATGGAAAATGGCAATGAATTGGCCTGGGGAATTAGGCAAGTAGATGGAGAAGAGGGATAGAGAGAAAGACTGTGACAAATCCTAACCTTCATTTATAAAATACACTGTGTGTGTACTGTAGCATATACTATTAGTAAAGATGCAACCTAAATTTACTTTTTTTTAATGAAAAATATCTGAGATGTTGTTTGTTTGTGTCTAAGAGTACAAAATCATAACTGATTTGCACTAAGAGCCATCTCTAAGTAAGATGGCCTTCAAAATGTGCCATCAGTCTTTTTCAGCATAATGGAACATACAGTACCATAATACAGATGATTCAGAGATGTTTTTCAGTCACTTTATTGTCAGTAGTTGGCATAGCAACAAACGTAACAGCAAATGTGAGAAGTACTCTACATAGCTGGAACCTCTACTTTAAATCAGGGTGGGAAGTAATTGTAATACAGTTCATTTTCAAATTATTTTCTTAACAGCATATTCTTGATAACTATACATGTATACACACCAGGTCTGCAACACTCCAACATCTACATATTGCCCTCGGGATGTACATAATTGAGCCAATACAAACAGGCTGAGTGGAAACTAAATTATATTAGGTTTTACTTTTTTCCTCTGTTTAGGAATTATATATTTTGTTGATGCTTTTATCCTAAATTATTGGAGGTTGTGAGTTTCTTGCTTTACAAAGGTTTAAGAAAAGAGGGTGAACAGCTGCTAGTGGGTTTGAGTCTTAAGATTTTCTGGTTATAGGTGTGTGTGTATACTATGCACTATGTAGTGTACACTGTAACACCCAGACACATGTTACCATCCCAACCAAACTGGTCAAAGGGGATGTTCAGGAATATGTTCAGAAAGACTGAGAGAATGTAGGTTATATTGGTTAATTGACTGTTTAATCTGTAAGAATGTTTTTTTCCCATCTGACCGCATTGCAAAAGAGGCAAAGTTAGTACACTGTTTATGAAATCATAACCTACAATTTAATGCCAATACTGCCAATAAATGATGATGGTGAACAATTTTACCTCTTTCATTGAGAAAGGAAGGGACCTGATTTCACTGTTCACATGATCTCTGGGTCACAAAATAGGCCCTGCCAGGACTCAAGGAGGACACTAATGGAAAGTTAAATGACAATTGACCAATTTAAGATGGGTGTGCATTGCACCGACCTAGCGCTGACCCTTTCAAGGACCAGTGTCCCAGCTCAGGATGATCCCTGGACTTCATCAAGAATGTGTACAGGAAACAAGGAACAAAGGAAATGACTTAGCAATGAAAAATCGATTGTACACTAATTGATATATGAGGTTTAATTGACCGTATAGGAATAATGTGAAGCTTCAAGTTAACATGCTGATTTTGATGCAGGGACAATAGATCACACAGACCTACCAGTCCATAAAAGATAAAAATAGGATGTCTGGTTTTGTTTAATTGCTAATACAACAGGAATGTGAATATGCATTTAAATAACAAATTAATTTATCATAGCTTGGAATAAGAAAAAAAAATGCAAGTTGAAATGCCAAGTCTCACACCCCCTCATTAAAGCATTAATTTCTGTTCAGGGGAGGCCAGTCACCCCACCTCTCTTCATCCCTCTCAGGCTGGAGAAAGCAAATACACCTGAAGATGACTGCAATCACTCTACTTCATCTTTTGCACCAATTATTGTGTTTGCAATGCATATTTTTGGTGAGCAACTTTGAGGCTCATTAATATAAATATTTTCGGCGCTGCCTTTATTAAGAGGTATTAAAGGTTGGGCAGGCAGTTTTCTTTTGACATCATTGGGCAAAAATGCCATATTAACCATGTAGCATATTGTAATTTAAGTGGTCTAAGAGCAGACCTCTACTTCAGCCCCTCATCTTGGTTCTGTTGTCAGGCTTGAGAAAATGTAGCCCATGATGGGAGACTTTAGACAATCAATCAAGTAACTTCAGAGAGACTGCTCGATCACATTGGCTAAGCTACAAGAGCAGATGCGCATACTGTGTACTCTGTTGGATGGCTGTCTCTGAAGCCTGGCGTGCTCTGCGGCCGCGAAGTGCTGGAGGGGCGTCTTTGAGAAAGCAAGTCACGGCGGGAGGGGCCGGGGTCTCGGTGAGGCTCACGCCATGGAGAGCGAGCCCTACAGTTTTGCAGGGCAACCGACTATCTGCTGCTGGTTAAAGTTATGGGGTTGGTGAGAGGGGCTTAGCTACGAGGCAGCAGAGAGAGAGAGAGCGGAAGGTTTTGCATAGGTTGCACAGATTTTGCCTGCCCCAGCTTTAATGTTAAAATGGATTGACCATGAAATTGTCTAAAGACATTCATGGCTCTTTCATTGTGTAAAGCTGTTTCTTATATCAAAGTCAGGGTTTGAAACTTAAAAATGCATAGCTATCCTTTGTAATACAATGTTCTGTATGTCTTAACTTCCATGATGGTTCAGAAGTATTGGTCATATATGACACCAGAGTGGAGACAGTCAGAGAGACTGATCAAGCTGAGCAGATTTAAGAGGGACTTACCAACTTTAAACACAAACACATAATGGCACAAAAACACAGTACCGTGAGAGCTCTCCTTGGGAGTAAAGTGAAACATTTATTCCATTAATTTCTATGGCTTTTTCAAACAAGTTGTGCCAGTGTCAGAGCTAACCTTTAACACATTGAACAAGGATGAATACTTCTTTATAAAGAGTTCTCTGAATTGATGGACAACATCAGGATTGCTGTCTGTCAATGTATTGATTTGTCCCTCCATATCTAAAATAAAAAATGTTCTATGTGGTTAAGGTGTCCTTGAAAAGGTGACATATGTTTGCAGAATAATTTAACCATTTTGCTGCAAGAGAAAAGGAATTGTTCTAATAGTGAAAACGTATTCAATACAAAAAGAAAATGTTTTGAAGAGTCAGTAATACTTCAAAGTGGTAGTTAATTTTTTATTTTCCAATTCAGTTACAGTAAACGCTTCAAAATGCACAAATCATTACAACCTACTGAAGTAATTTTTATCCATTTAAAGAGAAGCTTCACAAATGTTCTCTTTTTCTCCGTCCTTGTTACCATCTGTATACACACATCTACATGCCCACAGACACGCCAATGCACACACACACAAACAAAACCCCACAAACACACTTACATGTACACACTGGCACCAAATGTCACATCCACCTCTCTTTTATTCCATTATTTTTTTTAATTGGAACTTTAGTGTCTTTGGTTTTATCACCACATTTTACTTTGTGTCAATTCTCATAATGTATTTTATAACTATGTTACTTAATAATCTAAATAAATATAGAATAGATAAGGCCTATGTACATGTGTCATATACTCATATATGGATACAGTCTAAATGAGATTAACTACACATTTCTTTACACTTAGTCACATACACACATCTTCATTGGCCAGATCACACATCTAACAAGTCCAACATTAACAACAGAACAGGTCTTTAGGTGTACTGGGTAACAATAATAAACATGTGATTAACGTTGTGAAAAGCTTGCAGTTTGGTTAGGTTTAGGTATAAAAACAACTTGAACTTTGCTAACTTGGTAAAGGTTGAGCAGATATCACATGCAAAGGAAATGAAGCATTTCTAACTCTCTGAAAGGAAACAGAACAGAAACATGATTTTCTGTAGATGCTTTACTTTGAAAATGATCAAATGTGTCTCTTGCTAATCAGGCACCCATGGTTACATAATTATGTTAACACTCCAAATAGAGAGTGTTAAATGAGGTCATCAGCAAAAGTAATCAACAATAGTAACTGTGAACATGTTCTTTAGAAATCCATAAGGCCAAAAACACAACTTTATGGCAAGCAGTTTTAATTAAATAGAGATTAAACATTTCATTGAACAAAACTCCTGTCTGTAATTACATTTAGATATCTGTATTAGCATTACACCTAGTCAAAAATGTTTTCTCACTAGTCAGAATGGTAATTGAAGATACCCACAATTCCATTTTAGATATGCAGAAAATGCAATCGAATTCTCACTTAGAAAAACTCCCATTTCAGGTATCCAGAATCACAAACAAAACTGGTACTATCTGGGGCTTGGTCACAGTGGCAGCAGGCTAAGCAGGCTTGTCCAGATGTCCCTCTCCCCAGCAACACTTTCCAGTTACTTCTGGGGATATATTATCCCTCCAAGAGGGGCGCCCAGGTTCAGAAGCCCGAACCACCTCAACTGGCTCCTTTCGATGAGAAGGAGGAGTCGATATAATCCAAGCTCACTCCAGATGTCTGAGCTCCTAAACCTATGTCTAAGGGTGACACCAGCCACTCTACAGAGGACAATCATTTCAGCTGCTTGTATCCTCAATCTAATTCTTTGGGTCACTACCCAAAGCTCATGAATCATAGGTGAGAACATAGATCAATCAACCTGAGATGCTGGTGCTCTAGTGTGATGTCTAGTAGCAGTGGAGTATCTTATATAGAACATTTAAAGGGTTGGAAATGGCAACAGTTGGCACTATTTATTTGCACAGACCCAACGGCCCATGGAATGGAATTGGACTAAATAAGTGTGGGCCAGCCTGAAGACTGTTCCGAACTGTGTGTTGACCAAAAGTTATTTGGTTGTTTATGCAGAAATTTGGAAACACTTCTTTGCATCACATGATTTTTGAGGCTTCAACAAGGTATCAGTCATTATTTTCTTCCCAAGGTCCTTAATCCAAAAGTTCACAGTGATGTGTGCACTCTTTTTTACATTTGTAAGAAAATAAATGATTATCTGGGTTAGGTGCACTGGTCTAATGGCCCTTATTCTTTGCTGTATATTGATAGAAAGTGTTTTAAAATGTGAATCGAACTTTAGGTTTTGGTCGTACGACAAAAGAAAAGTGTAGGGATGAAGCAGATTGTGAAAAGAAAAGGGAGGGAATGTAAGAGATGAATGAGTAGAAGAAGGGAATGGATTTTTGTGGTGGCAAAGAGAGCGAAAATGGATCGAGGTTGGGGAGATAAGTGGACCAAGGTTTCAAGCAAAAGCTATGGTAGAGATGAATGGGTGAGACTGAGGATGAGGGAGAGGTGTGGTTTCATTATGAAAATGTAAGGCAGACAGGTGGGAACAGCTACAGGCGAAGACAAGATGGTGGTGAGTCTGGATGAGAAAGTTGTGATGAAAGAGTAAGAGAAGTGAGGCTTTGGGTGAAGTAATGAGGGCAACAGGGAGAGAAAGATGGGACAGAGCAGTAAGTAAGGAGGATATCAGGGAGGACAGTGGGTAAAGATTTTATCCCATGCAGGTTTGCCTAATTTGCACTTTGAAAAACTGTGATTCATTGGCCCCCTCACTGAGGTCTAACACAACACAACACAACAAGAGGATAGAAATGTTGGTGAAACTAAAACTACAATCTGAACAGACCATTGTGGATAAACTATATGTAGGTCTAACTGTATAAGCACATATAATACACTCATGGATTTATATGTCTGTTAGGGGAACATTACATTAATTTACATTCATGCCCTGAACAATTACCACAAGCTTAACCATAACCACCACATGCTCACAACCTTTACCCTAACCCAAATGCACACGGATGTATGCCTATGTCACCCAAAGCAGCGACCTCGGCTGTCAAATACTGTTGTAAGTAAAGTTGTTTTATTTTTCCAGAATTTGAGGCAACAACCACAACTGTTTGCATGGACACTAAATACAGTGATCCGGTAAGATATGCGTTTACATGCCCCAAAGCATTTAATCCGAATAGAACTTGTTTGACCCACTTTGCAGCATCTAATCTGCCTGAAATATAACAGAAGAAGAGGTTTGTTTCCCTGGAACAACTCATTGTTTTGAGCCTATCAACCATTGTGGCATCCTGTCTTTTTAGGTCTCCAACATAAAGGTTGTATAAGCCACAGGCCAGCTTTGTTTTGCTGCTACCATGTTTTTGTCCCACCTAGAAACTCATTCACGTCACCCAATGTTCCCCCTACATGGTGGAAAACATGCACAGAGAGATTTATTCGCTCAACTAAATCATAAATGTTTGCTGTCTTGGCTCCACAATGGTGGACAAGCTCCACATTGACAGCAGAAAGACATATACACAGACTGAAAACACATCTGTTCAGACTAATCCTTGTGCCATAAAAAACCTCTACCTCTTATTATTTAAATATCCTGTCAGATTTTCTTACCAGTTATCTCTTGCCTTTATGTGAGATCCCAGTAATGTTTTGGTGAGTACAATGTTATCATATCCCACCGAACCGATGGCCAGAACTAAATATACTAAACTGTAGTTGTCAATTAACCCTATCTTGATTTACCTGTTAGGGACTTGCTTTTTGTTCCCAAATGGGAGTTGAGCCTGCATAATGTGACAGTATGAACCGATTTTTCTCTGTGCAATACTATTAATAAAAGTACAGACACACACTCACAATGGCAGTTGGAGTGTGTGAACAGTACTGTGGACCCCCAAGGCAAACATCAGTTGTAGGAGCAAGATACAAAGTGACATTGTTCTGATTACAGTTTAATTCATAAATAGTAATGTTAACCACGGGCATATGCTTAAAATCATTTTGAGCTGCAGCACACATAAAGAGCTGAAAACAAGTTCTCACATATAAGCACATTTATTATTGGATAAATCTTTTCTAGCATACAGCTGCACAGAGTTATCAAAGCAACAGTTAGCCATCTGTATAACATCTATAAATCTCTTTTTAAAGATTTTTACTTGGTACATGGTATGACTAGGAATCCAGACTAAGGAAATTATCTGTATTTAATGCAGGGCTACTTTAGATGTTTTGTTTAAAGAGATACAGAGAACACATTTTAACACTTATTTCCAGATCCACAAGGCCTGGGGAGTACATTTGTAGAAGGAGAAGACAGGTAGTCACATTTGATATGCTACCATCCCATTCTTGTAGATCCAAAAATACACCCCTCCCCTTCTCTTTCTGTCTCACCTTTAAACACTGAATACATAGATCTGTTAGATCAGGGCGTGATTCCCATCTAGCATACAAAGTATATACGCAGATAATGCTGTAGCACCACATCTGTCTTTATCAGTGTGCTGTAGTGGACCAGATTCTCTGCCCACTAAGGTCAAACTGGAGGTGAACTCTGTAGGTTGTTTTCTTGTCCAGACCACTTTTCCCCCTTTCTCTCCTCCCAGAACTGACACTGACATTGGCCAGGATGCTTTGTATGTCTCTCCGTGCCTGGTGACACCAGGCAAATGGGATCTCTCACCAGCCGAGAGGACCATAAAACTATGGATAATAGTTAATAAGTTCGTGCTGACAGACAGCTGAGGAGACTCCACTGTGAAGCTGCAGGACCTGACGGTGCCTGTGCCTCTCAGCTTTGTGGAGTCTGCAGCATGTCTTCAGCATGAGCCTGAGTCTGCAGAGGGTCCCTGTGCT
>JAVQJL010006245.1:0-10587 GCA_036024295.1 Nannoperca obscura
GTGATCCGGGGGCATGCCCCATGTGCCTGTCTAGAATGAACCAATAAGACAAAGATTGTGGAAGAAATGTGATAAGTATAGCTCCAAGAGAACAAATCATGCTTTCAATCATGAAGATAATCTCATAATTGTGCACTTATATTGCAGACAATGATTTTATTTTTTTAATTTTGCCTGAAATTAATATGTAAGAACTGTCTTTGATATTCTGAATGGCTAATATACTACATTAAGAAATATATTTAGATAGATTCAGTATTATGGTCTGTGTTGGCAGGCAGTACAATCAGAAACACAAGAGAGAAACACCTACTGTAATATATTGTTAATGTCATAAATTGTACACAATGAATAGATATTTTGTCTTTCTCACACAGAGTTTGTTTTGATGATAAGAGGAGAGGTTGGAGAGTCTTGCTAACTGTAAATGAGGAGTAACATTAATGTCTTCAGCACGGTTAGGGTTTGTTGTCTTTTATTCTCACACCATTAAAGTTATGGACATTATTTATGATGATAATGATGATGACTGGACTACTTTACCTGGTCAAAATATGGATTCTTTTTATTTGCTTTACTCAAAGATAAAAGCATGCATGAGGTGAGCTGACAACAAGTGATGTTTATATACTGCTATGACTGATTAGGCTTTGAATTACATTCATTTGGCTGATTGTGTGGCTGTTTAGAGTTCAGTATTGCTGTCAAAGACGTGGCTAACGTTACTGTTACTAAATGTTACCTTTGAGCTCTAAGTTAGTGTAGCTAACATTAAGCAACTTATAAATGAATTGAGGCACTAGTGTCCTTTACACTCTAGTATGCCACCAACAAAGATGGTGGGTGAATTGATTGAGTCAATTCCATTGAAGTGGAATAAGCAATGAGCCATGATAAAGGGGAGACCATCCTCATCTTTTACTACTTTCTGTATTAGTTTTACAGAAAGAAGAACTAAAGAATGGGAAACACTGTGTTTGAACTGTTTGACAAATATCTGCACATGTATTAAAAACATGCCTTCTCCATTTATACTGTGCTCAGATTGGTCAAACCAGTGTGTAAATATACTTCACTGCTCACACAATAAATGCAGCAACGTTTTTTTTTATTTTATTTTAATAATTATTTGCATTTATTGGTATTGTTTGTAAATGGATTTTTCAGTAAACCAGGTTATGATTATAATGGTTTATAATGTTTTGTACAAATGATTTATCAGTGCAAATGTTTTAGAAGAAGTACAACTCTAATATAAATATTTCTGACATCAAACTACATTGCCATTGACTTCAGCCTCGCGTGTGACTGACAGGAAATTATGATAACCATTCAAATGTGTTTATTGCTTAAAGACAGCAGACTGTCCTATCTGAGAACATATTATTCATGAAACAGATTAAAAGGGGAAATAGATCATGAGGAGAAAAATAGTTCTACGAATGAAGAAAGTTGTTTATGGTTCTTTTGTCAACCATTCAGATCCACTATTTTTAATTAGAAAGCGAATCTGATAACAAATACAATCTAAAACTTGTCCACTTCAGTATATAACTGCAGTGATGTTGTGATGCGAGATCAGCTACAGCAACCAATCACTAAACGACTCCAGTAAAAGTCCAGTGAAAGATTGTGAAAGTTGGTCTCGTGTGTCGTCAGGTTCCTCCTGGCCCCCCAGGCCTCACTCCTCCAAGCAGAAATAAGAGTCGTGGAATGGCCTTCATGTCGGCGGACTGGAAGGATTTCTGGGTCAAGTGAGGAGCGAGGAATGATCAAATAAGGGAATTAGAATGTACCCTTAGTCACCCACAGAGCCACTGTTGCAGTTTGACCAAGTTTAAACCAGTCAAAGGTTTAGGTTACCATCAAACCCCACAAAGAATACATGCATTCAGAACATGATCCCTGGTTCCTTCTTTGTTACACAAACACAAAGGTATCAGTAATTGCAAGGCAGTGAAAGAAAACACTAAGTTTGTATTAGAGCAAAAGAGAAGAAAAAAGGTATTTATAGTTCATTACCCTAATGCGACGCAAAAGCCATGGTAGGCTGATGAGGGATGTAAAGGACTTCCTGGAAGCATGTAGTCCAGCGCCATACCACAGGTTGACAAGACAGCTGGCCTGAGCGAGAAAACATATATTTCTTATTATTTAACATAGCATAAACACCTTGCTGATCGTAGGGCAAAAAAAGCGCAGATCATTATGGCATTTTAATTTTTAATTTTGAAACAGTACACCAATGAAATGCTGACCATGTGAAACAGCTGCAAAGCCTTGTCTCCACTGCTTGATGTGATGATACCCTAGATGTTTCCAAAGGCAGGGTAGATGGTGAAGATGGAGAAGAATTTGACACAAGTTACTTATCGTAGTGCTTTTTAAAAATCATATTTCATATATATTAGGAGTATGTATATATGCACAGGGCATCTGTTTTACCTCTGGCATTGTATCAGCACTTCATCTGTTGCTATATATACCAACTGCTGCAGTTAGAGTAATTATTGTAAGTAATATAAGAGCTATCATAGTGAAATCACACTTTGGGTTTGAGCACACTATAGCCTCATTGTGTATATAAATGACTCGCTGCTGTTGCACCTTAAATGAGCTGTTATCTAAATTTGCATCAATAACAAACTTAAATGAACAGTGCTCGTTAATCTAAAGTGCCTGAAGAAATATCCACTCTGTATTACAGCTAAGATATTCAAATATGCGCCTGAGTAAATACCCAGCTGCCAATGCATGTTTCCAGATCTAATGTCTAAGGAGCCATCTCACTGGAAGACACTCCTGTTTTAAGCTGTCAACATAAATATGTTAACAAAATATTTCACAGCTAGCAGGGGTGCACAGCGCTACTGTGGCCTCAGTAGTAGAAATGAGAGGCGGGTATCTGCTGTGTACTGCTGCAGTAGAGGGTATACAGCATACTCTTGGTAATGCAGGGAAGTGACACTGTCCATCATCAAGGCGAGGGATCAAAGTAAGCAGCTGTGGTGATATTTTCGTATTGTAGTGTGCCTGGTGGCCCACATCCATTCATCATGCAGAAAGTCTCAGCTGCCTTGCTCTCCTCTCTCCTTTTTTCTCAAAATGTGTTTGAAAACGGGCCGCAGGTGCTGACGGACCTGGTTTGGACTTTTAGCCCAATTGCCACAGGAAGGGAAGACCTAGGACACCTTGATAGATGTAACCTTTCAAAAGTTGGTGAACATTTTATGCGGAGTATCACAACTTTAGCCAACAAGGACATTTCTTATAAGATCGTATGTAAAGCACTTTATGGCTCATGATATTGAGTGAGATGATCGCTGGAAGGACAGCTGACTGATAGAGATATCTCAACAGCTCTCCCGCTAAGAGGCTGTGTTGACCTTTCAGCAATGGTTGCTGCACACTCAGCACAAAACAGATGCCCTTCAAGAGCAGCACAGAGGGTCCCAATTTCCCTGCATTGTCGTGGACTGGAGACATGCGTTGCTTCCTTGCAGAATGCAAGGTGTTTGCAGGTGACGTGCTGCAGTTTGCCCTTTGCATGAGAGTAGCTGATAACAACTGATCGTGGATGTTCATACAGCTTTCCAATATCAAGAGAACTGAATATATATACTTCATTTGAGGAATCTGGAATGAAATACTTGATATTAAATCTCTGATCAGATTATGTCAGCCTGGTATTACTATATCATCAGCTGATCATCGCTGTCCTGTGTGTTCTTCTATCTCTGTTCTTCTAACCAGGTTGCTATGTATTCAGTAGTTGTGGAAACATTATAATATTATGATTAAGGGCCTTCAGCCTTCATAGATTTTATCACTTCTTTCTGCATGGATTAACCTTTTCAAGCATGAGTTTTGAAGTCTGGATTGTGTGCACTGCATGTCTATTCAGACACACTGACTGTAACAGACTGCCTCTGTGTGACTCCTGTGTTACACAAGATTCTTTATTATAAAATTCTTGGACATGAAAAATATTTATAATCTTCAAATTACATAATAATCTGTAGGTATTAGGCTGTCATAGAAAGTGGTTTTAAATGTAGCCTGAGGGTACAATGTCAGAAGAAAACCATTCATGCACATTAATGGCTATGGTTAGCCATTCACCTGGAAATGTGGGAAATTAGTCATACATGTTGATAGATTTTTCTTCTGTTAATCCATATGACAGGCTAGTAAGTATATGTCAAACCATGATTCATTTTTCCTCAGTGCTCAGTGCTGGTTGCTCAGTGGAAGAGAGTGATGCACCGACAGCTGTAAAAGACAGGTGGTGAGATATATCTAAGAAAGTTAATTCCACTAAATGACCATCTTAAAAAGAAACCAGAGAACATCAGTGTGTTATGTAACAAATGTAGACTGAGCACTATCAAACGAGTGCTTGATCTCCCCTGGGGTTCACAGCCATGTCAGTCAGGGTCAAACTGCTATAAAGGATGTGTCAGGGCTTACCATGAAGACGGGCAGGGCCATGCTTCTACAGATCCTTACCAGTGGTGAGAGTCAGCAGTCCAATGCACAATGAGATCCCACCGGAGCCTGAACTCTCAGCAATTCGCCTCAGCCAAGCCTAACATAATTGATATTTGTCAGAGTAAAAGGGTGGTCCATGTCAGCTCCAAAGCTGCTGGGAGATAGAGAAAGGCAGAAGGGCACGCTTGAAGCCAGCATAGAAGAAGGTGGAAGAATATGCCTGGGAGGCATCATGTGACAAGCCTGTTGATAATTGTAGCACTCTGTTTTATCATTAATGTAATTATTCCAGCCTTCATCATGCCTATGGAGTGCTATGGTACACTTTGAAACTTTATTTACAGTGTTGTGTGATCCATGCTCTTTTTTAAAGAAGAATTTGCTGTTATTTGGGTGAAGGTACATAAATATAGAATACAGAGAGTCCCTCTGGCAGTAGCACTAAAAGTGGAAAAGTGGCAGTAAAAGTCAGCTACATCTGATTACAGAACTAATTGTACTGTTATCCAGAACGTGAGAGGATACTAAGATGTAAATGAAGTGGAAAATATAGCCTGAAACTTCACTTTTGTTGCCACTTTACCTGCAACTTCAGATAAGTCTCTGGTTTTCATAACAGATCAGTGTTCACAGCAGCACACAGCTAATGAAAAATATTTTTTGTGAAGAAAGAAAAGTAGCTGGTGTCGTGGACATTTTCCTTATTTCCTTGGAGAAGTGACCAAATAAATGATGATACAACAAATCGTTGTCTTTCGTGGTTTTTTAATAAGAATAATAATAAAAGAATAATAAAAGAAAAGGAAAAGAAAGATAATGACAAACACTAAGTAAGTCAAGTTCACTGAAAGGAATGCACAGAGTCCAACTCTATATTTCAGCTGAAAGGACAGAGATCATACACCGTAAGCATATGAAGCATCTGACCCCGAAGGGCCAATGTTGTCACATACTTATAGTTTCATAAACACGTAGCAGCAAAGTAAAAGATATCAGGTCAACTCTACCCCACTTTCCCTCTATTTTCAACCTGGGATAAGAACAAAGGTCAGACTGCTCTTAGCTTACCAAAAACAAGTTGACTCCAGTTTCTAATCAACCCGAGGCTGTCTGCTACGACAGAGATGACATGACAAGAAATTATCTAAGTGCAGAGAATACACATACAGCATATAGTTATGAAAATAAAGCATACAGTAAATACAAAACAAGGCATACTAAATCATGAGTAAGATTAAAAGAAATTTTGCCACAACAGCACACAAGGACACAATGCTGACATGGTTTCTGTTTGTGAATTAGAGAGAAGCAAACAAAAAGGTTTGAAATGGCAGGGGAAATATGGGTTTCTAGTTGAAGCAATCTGAGTTCTGCAGCCACAGATGCAAGATTAAAAGATTAAAGATTAAACAAAACGTGTGCTTATCATAAGTCTTCATTTTCTTCAGAGCTTATTTTCTTTATTTATCAAAGACCCACATCAAAATATCTACTGGGAAATCTATTGTGGAAACTGTGGAGTGGAGTTCACATCTACAAAAATCCACAAAATCCCTGGACTACCCCCAGTGGCTTATAATGTGAAACCACACATACCGATTGCTGATTTTTCCGGATTATCCAGAATAGATGCAATACATTCCTATAGCCGCATAATGTCCAATGTTTTAATAAAGGTTTGAAAAAAGGAAAAACAACCAGAGAGAAATGGTAACTTAAAATAAAATAATAAAGTCTCAAAGAGAGGAAGAAAGTGATATGCCTACATGAATTAGTTGGGACAGAAAGGGAGAAGAGAAAGATTCTCCGTATTGTTCATGTTCTTTATGACCTGTTCTTTATCACCTTAAGGACACAAAAATTATGATTTGCAGTGTTTGAGGGAACAGAGATTATTTGTTTTATTTCATATTCTGCTGGGTGGTTGCATGTTGGAAGAGAAAGGGTAGTTTGCCTCTGCAGTGTACCACAGTGAGTTGCTTTTAGTCCCTTTCTGCTGATTGTGGAAATTATGACACAGATTTGCCAGTTGCAGTGGCCTTTGTCTGGCAGTATTTTTTTTCTGTGCTCATTTACTCTACTTTTTAACTGCTGTAGCAGTCAATGTGTCCAAGTACAAACATTTTGTGTGTAACATCAAACTAATCTGATGATGGATGCATTTAAGCAAGATGGCAGTGTGTCCACTGGGTATTACAACTTGTCAACTTGGACTGAATAAAGCAAAGATCTGAGTTGGTTGTTGTATGTTGCCCCAAGTCAAAAAAAAGGTACTAATACAACAATGTAGGAATATTCCATTAGAAGTAAAACTCCTGGATTCATAAGTAAGAATATTATCACAGTATCAACAGTAAAGGTACTTAGCCCCTGTGACTGATATATCTTATATGTTACTATTAGATAAATGGTAATACTGATGCATCAATGTGCAAGCAGCATTCTACTATTGTAGCTGGTGGAGGTGGAGCTTTTTTTAATTACTTTATATTAGATGTGGCATATCTAGAGGTAGGTAGTCCATGGGTTGCCTAGGGGCAAGATAAATCTTATAGAGATGAGATGATTATTATCTTTGGGCCAAAAACAACTATTTAAATGAAACCCTCTGAAAGGATTAGAGGGGAAATGTCTCTTTGGTGGAACTGCTGACAACATCTGTAACATATGATATGGCATCCCAAGAAGACACTGCTTTTTTGTACAGGAGTTTGTATTGCATTCCATAAACTTATCATGTTTACAAAGTTATCTCAGGGCACCTTTGATATGGAGCAGGTCTAGACCAACTCTTTACTTAATGTAAAGGTTTAATTTGAAAAATAACTAGAGCCTCCATCTATCAGATACATATAGTGGAATGAAACATGCAATATTTCCCTCTGAAATATAATGGAGGTAAAGCACAAAGTAGCATAAAATTGAAGTACCTAAAAAGTATACTATAAGTAATTACTGTAAATTAGAAAATGTGCTTAGTTACTGGCCACCACTGTTGATTGGCCAACACAGTGCGTTGCTGGATGACATCACATTGACTTGAAACAAAAGGTAAGTACCCACACTGAATCAGTGCAGTGGCCTCACTGAAATGATGGAGGGGGAATATGATTATTTGATTTATGGCAGAGAGTTAGATGAGAAGATTAGTAATACTCTCATATCTGTCCACTAAATAAGAAGCTGGAACCAGTAGATTGTTAGCTGATGAAGGTTAGCTAATAATAAATATCAAACTATTTCTTTAACACAGGGCTTTTGTCAGTCTGAACACCATGTTACACCAATCCCAAGCCTTTGAATGTGATCTGTCTAGAATAATATGTTTGTTTTGTATTCAGTGTATCTGAAAAAAACGTGAGAAAGTTGGAATACACTGTATACCCTCTGTTATCTTTAACACTAACGTGGTGTTGGCTTTTGGAGCAGTGATGACAGCATCAGTTGGGGATCCACTGTATTAGCTTTGCTTTCACATGCTTAATTTGCAAAGCACAGTGTGCTTTCATAGCTCACAATGAAGTCGGGGATTGTTGTGAATTGGTGGATGTGCACAGAGGGAGAGAAATGGCTGCTGAGACAAGTGTGTTACTGATCAACTCCAACTGGATACACAGTACAGTGCATCATGTCAGTGTATATTCAAGATATGCATTGAGGTTTGCATGTTCGTACATGGGAATGCAAGTTATTACACTCATTGGCAAACCCCTTACAGCTGTTTGAATCTTTAACACATCTGTCCAAAAGTACAATTCCCACACACAGAGAAAGAGACACCACTGGTGTACATATATCAAGTCTCACCACTAATTGTGAGCAGTTGTGTTGTGTTGGGGTTTTGGATTTGAATAATGGTCCCCTAGTGTGATGTTATAATGTGCTAATGAGATTTAACTCTATGTGATGTGAGACATTCAAAACAAGTCCCACATTAAGCTTGAGCAACAAAGGGTGCAAAACCAAATTGACCAAGTCAGAGTGAGGTTTTTACTAATCACTATGCACTGGAAATCAGGGGAGTTTATCAAAACATCAAACATGAACTATTTTAAACACCCAGGAGAAATGACATCTGGAAATTTTACTGGGGTTGCAGAAAGAACATATGCCCTGGCCTTTTAAATTCATTGTGTGACATGTTTGCAAAGGAAATGCTGGAGACGAAGTCTAGAATAAAGGAGTTTATTGAAAAATGCACTGAGGGTGAACTGAAAACAACGTAGGATTTCCAAGAGAGCTGGGATTCCATATACAAAGCTGGGGCTGGATGTGAACCTGAACACAATAAAATTAACAATAATGTTAGCAAAACGGCTTCTACTTTAGAGAGTGCTGTAGAGGTCTGCAATAGATACGTCTACTACCAAACAAACTGAAGCAATGATCTGACGTTGACTGGATGAAAGACCGGTGTAGAAATATTGCAAGCTTGATGAGATGATGACTAACAGGTGAGTTGATTATAGAACAGCAACAGGAGGTGATCCAGCACTCCTTTTGTCGAGACACACATACAGTTAAAGAGACAGTACAACACACGAGGAAGGGGAAAACAAACAGAAACATAAGGAACCCATAGGGCAGGGTGGTACTGTGACACACTGACCAAATATTTTATCTTCTCCTGTCCAGACATTGACAAAGCTTGCACTTCTCACTTCTTCACTTTGTTTGCTTATAAATGATGTAAGTCTGTTCTCTCAAGGGATGTCTACAGATTTCTTCACAAAGTCCAAATCTTGGAGTATACAATGTAACATGGCCATTTCTGTAGTGGATTGTTATCAGCCTGTAAAACTGGCCATGGAAATAGTTTCATGTTGGAGGAGTAGTGGTATGCAATAACCACTGCGTATACACACACTTTTTCACAAGAAACCCACCACCACTAAGTAGTAAAACAAAGTTTCTATGGCTGCAACATTATGAATGACATAAAGGCCAATGGAATCGACAGTGATAAGTACAATGCCCTAGAGATTCAGAGGTCTATGAAAGTTGAAATTTGGAAATTGTGAATCCAAAGCTGGAAGACATAAAGACACTCAGTCCTATTTAAAAGATAGATTTGTCAGCTTGTCGAAACCATGAAGACCTCAACCAATACTCTTATACTGACTGATCACATTGTTTAAGGGCCATAGTCAGGATTTTAGAAATACTGAGGTCATGCAATTTTATATTATAGACACAGTGGTATGTATAAATATATAAACTTGCTTGATATATATTTATAAAAACACTGAATTATATTCCTGGATGTATTTCCATTCATATAATTTTAAGTTGATTTAAAACCAACTAGGTATAATGTGTCTAATTTTAGAATGAAACTACTCCACATGTTGCTGACATCCCCAAATTCAATCATGAGAATCTGGCCTTAGTGTCTTCATTGATACATCCCTGGTTTCCTTCATAAAACATGTGCTTGGTTAATGACTGTTACAGAGGCCTTTTAAAAGTACTTACTTTTACTAGAAAATTCCAGCCTGGATTCACTCTGAAACTCAGCTCTCTACTCATGGTCCCATGGTGGAGTGACCTTGGCGAACATCATTTACACATTATAGTTAAAGCAAGCCCCGAGTAAGTAATCAGTGCCTCATATATCTGTACTACTTGCATGAAGTACAGATATATGTAAACAATGTTTCGTGTTAGCAACTGGGATATATTGTTAAATATAGAGCTTATACTGTACAAATTTATATTTACACTTCAGCCTGGCATACTGTTTGCTACCGTTTACAGTACAGTTTGTACTATAACCACATGTATCACAAACTTCTCCCAGTTTAAAGCTGGTATTTGCACTTTCTCAGCTGTTTGAGAGCTGCTTTACTGGTAATAAACTTGTATATGTTTGACTTTACAAGTTCAATATTAAAAACACACCATTAGTTCTGGTCTCTGCAGAATATTTTAGTCAGCGAGGATGTATGCCCTGGCCTTCAGGTCCTTTGGAAGGACACACATTATTCAATTCAATTCAATTTTATTTATATAGCGCCATATCATAACAAAGTTATCTCAGGGCACTCAATCACATGGAGCCGGTCGAGACCAACTTCCACACACACAAAGACCCAA